>JAQPZY010001348.1:2117500-2177500 GCA_029931535.1 Margaritifera margaritifera | reverse complement strand
ACAAGGAGCAATTCACAATTCACCGCAACGATAAATACAAAACTGTAACAGGAGCATGATTCATTCCACCAGACGACATTATGGAATGACCTATATAAATGAAAACAATAATTGGAAAAGACCAAAAATGCTTAGTATTTAAACAGATTAATACATTCTTTACCGAGGGTCTATTAATTTTGACTTTTTTTCCTCGGGAATTAAAAATCAAAGAGTCTAATCAAGAAAAGCACCATGGAATTGATTGGGACCAGCCGTGTAGCTGAACCAGGTATCCAAGATTCGGACAAACACACGGCCTACATAGACTTGTCAAACAAATACAGAGAGTTTTATCATGCAAGGATAAGAGCTGCTGAAGCTGTGAAACAAAGGTTAGACTTCAACAAGGACGATCGTAATAGATCAACCCGAAAGAAAAACTCAGGGGACACTGCCATGGAGACTTTGAGAACAGAAATTGTATCTATCTATCTATGCTCTATTAATCAACACTGTTCTGTATACTCAGCATATTTTCTTACAAGATTAATTGGATTGATTATCATACACTATTCACTGAAATACAGTATTATATTTTTCCAGGAATTCATTTATTTTCAAAGTAGTAAAGATAACCAACCAACAAACGACCTTCAGTGATATATTGACATGTAATATCTGACAGTGGACGAGAAAGGGCAATTAGGAAGAATTTAAACAGTTGCTATCAATGTCAACGTGGATCACAACTGTAAGTGTGCCTTATCAATAGTAACAGGGAGTGTTTTTCTTTTCGCTGTTTTTAGATTGATCTGAAGAAAATAATTCAAGGTACGCTATTCCTCTACTCATTTATCAGCTTTCCTAACCGGTTAAAAAGAACGAGTGCTTATGAGTTTTAGATATATGAAAACAAAATGCAAGGTTTATTAACAAGATAAACTAAGAGCATAGATTCTGGAATGTGTGAAATTTAGTTGTTATCAGACAGGATATATTTGTGGGAGATTAGGCGTAGTGGGGATTTCAAATTTTAGTATTGAGCATAATAGTTTCATTTATCGGAAATACCCAAACAAAAACTACACATAAAAATTACCTTTAATATCTTTATGGTTAGAGCGTTTATACGGCTCCCAAATAAGGTGATGGGCTATTAACGTTTGCGCAATAATGATTAGCGTAAATCGTGGGAGAAAAGGCGGATTAGGTCAGAATGGCAACCTTTGTCTCAGTAATGGTGGTTGCAAGCTTTACGTGCCAGGCCTCAAGAACACACAGAATAAGGCATTCCAAAGGTATGTTGGCTTAATCACAAGCTGAATGATTTTAGACGAGGAAAAAATATTGTTTTTGTTTTTCGTTTTTGTTGGTGCTAACGGCACTTATAATACATTATTGGCTATATCATGCCAAGGAAATGAGAGCTAAGTGCCTTTCTCAAGGACATACTAAGGCCTGAGCGGGTTCCGAACCCGTGACGCTTGGATTACAAGTCTGACGCTCTGACCAGCTGAAAATAAAAATAGAAATGTTACCAGTAGCTGTACTTTGGTTCTGGATTTACAGGTTCTTTCTGATTAAAACATATCTTCTTGTCTCATAAACTTCGTTAGTAATAGTTGAGGGGATACGTAAAGATACACATTAATGTATTAAGGCGAAGTCACATACTATAATTAAAGCTGCATTTCCTCTCAAAACCAATTATAAACTAATATGACGAGCGGGTTCTTTGTAGCTCATAACTATCCAAAACGATTTGTCTTTCCAAATAAATACGCCCAGATCATTGATTGCATGGTTGATTTCTCTTTTTTTCCTTCCTCTGGTGCTCATTTTCGCAAAGTGTTTGTAATTATTCTTCATTAGGAGGGACGAAGGCCAGATTAAAGGCGGAGCAAATGGAACAGTTGCTCCAGGGTCCCCTGAGGGGGGACCCCGCAACATAATGAATACACCTAGATCAGTTCAGCTTTTTTAGTTTCTGGAAAATCCCTTGGTTTCGGACTTAAAATAACATTGATGACACTCAGTCATATAGAGGTTTTAAAAATAGACTGTCTTTCTCCAGATCGTAAACATGCACTGTGTTGAGATGATTGTATTCCTTGTCAATTGCGTCTAATAAAATTTTTGAGGTAGAACAGTATTCGAGCCAAATCAGTCGGTTAGTGACTCTGTGTCAGTGAGATCACACTTGATTTTGCCAACCCTCAAGTTAATTATTTGTTGGCTATGTAAAGTTGCATGTGTACCGAAATAACTCTGTTTTATTTACACGCTTTCTCGTCCGTCTGACGGGTACCGGGATCACACGATTCCTACTTTTTCCCTTCCTCTGGTGTGCATTTACGTAAAATATTTGTAATTATTCTTCATTGGGAGGGACGAAGACCGGATTAAAGGTCGAGCAAACGGAACAGTTGCTCCAGGGCCCCCGGCGGGCGACCCCGCAACATAATGGTAACTAACATACAACTTGGGAGGCCCGCTTATTGAAATTGCTCCAGGGCCTCCTATTACCTTAATCAGGTATTGGGAGGGACACATAATCACGTTATGACTTATTTCAATTTGCGATTGTTTTTTGGCGAAAGAATGTAGATATAATTTATTACCTTGCATAGAAGGAGTCTAACAATATTTATTTGTTTGTTTCATTCACAGGCATCTCTGATGGATCAGGACCTTGCGCTTATGAGACAGCTTCTCCTGTTGAATGAAACGATCGAAGAACTAAAATCGCAGCACCAATACAATTATAGTCATAGATCTATGTGTCAGAGCTCGTGTGACATCAACGAATCTGACTGGTCAGTGTCTGAAACGGACATGTACGATTCAGAAAATGGTGATTCACGGAAGTCTTTCTCACCAGCCGTCTATTCGCGGATAATCACGAGGGATGTTTCTGGTGAAAACCATGTTGAACCGCATGACAACTTTCTGCACAGTAAATCATTTTCTGATAAAAACAATCTGTTAGAAAAGAAGCATTTGTGTTCCCACGGTGAAAAGAGAAAGTGAACTCAAAAAGGATACTTCGTTTGTTGCAATTTGACGGACTGTTACATGCACGAGGAACAGAACTCTTTTGATTCAGGGATATACGAACCAGTGCAATCTAAGGAAGTGGTAGTTTAGCCTCTTACACGATTGTGTAGGACACTTATCATTATTCAAATTAGTTATTTATTTAAAACATATATAATACATTGTGAGTATGTCTATTTGTTAAATATTTGTTTTAAAAACATATTTACTGTCTATCAAACATGACTAAACATTTTTACTGCCAAAATATAACCCTAATGCTGATTACAAAGATTAGAAGCCATGTATTTACCAAAACTGTGGTGCTTGTTCCTAATTGCGTATTCCCGACATGTGGTTCTCTACAATTTCTGTATTACCACGCAAATTTTACATTATTTTCGCACGGTTATATGTTCACTAGAAGTAACTTGATAATTGCATTCCTCGTTTAAATTTGATTGTATTTACAGAAATTATTTTGTAACAGAGTAGACTAACGTAGGTGTTTTATAACGAATGGTCTTTGAGGCTTTATGAGATATGTATATATTCATAATTCAATGACGATGCTTTTTGGTAAAACTACATAGCAGGTTTCTTCTGCCTGTGTAAATGTAATCATGAATAAAAAGTGTTGAATACCTTTATCTTTCTTGATTGAATATTATATCTTCAGTTCGTATGCAATATGTTTATAAAGTTATTTAACATAGTAATTTTAGACATTATTTTACCTTATTCATTATTTGAATAGTCCAGTAATACAATTTTCAATTTCAAACTAATGACCAGACTCAACAGGTACTCTGTTGTTTATTAGGACCAGCTCCATATTCTTATAACCTTGTGAGTACGAAACACAAAGTCAAGCTGAAACTCCCAAACTTTTGACAGCCGATAACTTGAATTGTAATGAAGTTGGAAAGATAGAATTGCCAGGAGTTTTCATCTCCTGAGTTTCCTAAACTACTGAATTTCACGGGATTTACACCATGGGGCTTTGAGCCTAAACGTGCGTTTCGTGCTCCCAAAGTTTCGAGAATACGGACCCAGTTCGTTCGATAACTTTACCGCATTCCAGCAACAATGTCGATTTTAGTCGAAAACTCTGTTTAATGTATTTTTTTTTTCTTCCTTTTTTTTAATCCTTCAAGCAAACCTACAGCTCGTCCGTTTATTAAGTTCATTGTCCGTAAATTCTGACAGGCCGAAAGGACAAATCATTCTGCATGCTGGAATAAAATTTACGTTCGGCTGAGCAGTTGACACATTGTTTGCCGTCTTTCCCTCAAATAATCCCAAATGAATTCCATTACTCCTATTATATTACAACTTGCCCTTCTACCTTTACTAAGTTCTTCATTTTCAAGCTTTGTAATAAGCAGTAGTATGGATGTTCTATTAGGTTTTGGTGAAACTAACCTTTTTAATTTGACACCAATAGTTATTTTGCTACATCATTTTGGTAAATGAAAACTAAGATTCGTTCAAGATTAGATAGACTAAAAAAAAAATAACAAGCAGCTAAAGTATCAACGATAAGTGATCTACTTTTGTATCAAAGTGGCAATTGTTACCAGCGTGAATTTGACAGATAATTTGAATTACTAGGTCAGGATAGATGAATGGAATGCGACTAATTGAGAAATATCGAGCATGGAGTATCTTCTAAGATTACAACCAGGTTAAACAATTCTCTTCCGTTTGTATGTACAACGCTGACTTGCAAAAAGTTCTTTCTTGTTTCGTAATCTAATAATAAAACTAAATTGATTACAGAGGTATCAATACCAATGGACGTATTTATTTCTTTATCTGTGATCTTAACCACGAAAAAGACGTAATTTTATCTGGAAGTGCTGTTATGATAAATAGAGGCACGGACAAGTGTTCTCGGGCTCTTTTTCTTTAGTTATATAAAATCACGATTTGAGGACGTACTCAATATTTGGAATTTCCACCATATTTGGACAGTTTGATGATACTATAGCTAGCGTGAAACGATCAGTCTCTACGTGTGTTTATCCAAAGTGTAGGTATTTCCATTCATATGTGCGTCTGGTGCTCAAGATCAATCCTTACTTTTAAAAAAGTGTGCTGTTAAAATTGCGTCCTTTCAATCTAAACGTTTTCAGCGATCTAAGTTATGTAATGATAGAAACAGTACATGCTTTAAGTCTCTCTCTCTCTTCTCTCTCTCTCTCTCTCTCTCTCTCTCTCGGGGCCCCAGGTAACCGAGTGGTCTAAGACGCTCGCCTTTACAGATCACGGACATCTCACCTATGTCAACATGGGTTCGATTCTCAGCTCGTCCAACGTGGGTATGTGAGAAAGCTTGCCAGTAGCTTCAATTGGGCTCGGTGGTTCTTCACGGGGTTTCCCAGGTTGATCCTCCACTAAATATAGGCCGCCATGTATGAGCTGAAAAATGGCGTTAAACCCATAAAACGCCAACACACACACACACACACACACACACACACACACACACACACACACACACACACACACACACTCTCTCTCTCTCTCTCTCTCTCTCTCTCTCTCTCTCTCTCTCTCTCTCTCTCTCTCTCTCTCGTTACTTAGTATCGTGAAGTTAAACAAGTAGGCTCAATCTCCTAAAACTTCAGTCAGTTTCCGAAAGCAATACAGATTCGTTGCATGTACATTGTGACTCCAGGTCTTTCCGTACGTACGAGGGGTATTTTAAAAGTTCTGAATATTTAGTTATGACTTTTTTTGTTTCTTTGAACCTGTCAATAAATCTAATGCCGATCGATAGATAAAATAACGTTCTATAAAATGATCTGCAGCTGCAGGTGCAGCATGCCGGACACATGCAGATATATGCATGTGACGTAACAAAGGTAAACGACAGTGACATGAACATGTCGAAGAAGGAGAACAATTCTACTACTGAGCAAAGTGCGTGCTGTAAAATCCAGACGCTCTTAGGGTATATATAAATTTCGACTTTGATAATGTTTACGGATGTAATTTTCTGTCATATCCGACAAGTTTGAGGTGGTTTTATAGTTTTAAAGATGGTCGCGAATCCATGGAAGACGACCCGCATTCTGGAAGACAGTTGTCTGCGTTCGGTGAGCAGAAAAGGCTGCTGTGAAGGGAGCAATTGGTGAAGGTGCTGGATACACAGTAGAATATATTACTATTTGTTTTAAATATATTGAACAATCATTTGAAGCTCAGAAAAATTTCTGCACGATGGTTCCCTCATTTGTTGATAGTTGATCAAAAACTGACCCTGGTTGAAATCGCTAAATATGAAAAGAGTGACCAGAGACGTTTGAATGAAATTGTCACAGGTGATCAAACATGGATTTACTTTTTTGAACCCGTATCATAAAAAAATAATAAAGTTTGGATCGGAGAAAACGAGCAGAGACAACAAATTCCTCTATGTAGTCGGACTGTCAAGCGAGTTTCATACGCATTTTTTATTTAATGCAAAAGGACCGGTCGTCAAGGTACCTGTGCCTGACTCTGCTACCGTCACTGGACATTGTTATGCCTTCAAAGGTTGCCACAAGTTTTGGAACACTACCAAACCATCCGAACCACTCTATGACAACGCACCGGCACATAAATCCGCTGTCGCGACAGACTTCTTGAAGGAGCACAGCAACCAAATTTTGCCACATCCTCCACACGACCCTGATTTAGTTCCAAGTGATTTTTTTTTTACTGAATCCCGTTATCAAAGATTCGCAGAGGGGCAGACGATTTGAAAGCCACCATACGGTTGGAAGTGCAGTTTTCCAGTGTAAGAACAAGATACCAAAAAGTGAAAACAAAATGGCATTTAATAACTGAGTATACAGACTGAGAAAGTGTGTAGAGGTACATGGGAAGTACTTTGAGAGGATGCACTGACGTACTGTTCACTAATAAAGAAATTAGTTGTACAGCGCACTTATATTCAGAACTTTTTAACTATAGTAAGTACTACAAACTCCTTATGAGGAAACAGCCTGTGCTGTGCTGTTTACTGTGGCAGCTTCAATAGCTTTGGGCTTTTTATGTTTTTGTTTTTTTTTCCGTTTTGTTTTTTACAAATCAATAAAAACCCATCTACCATTGTCATTAATATTCCTAGATAAAGTGTGCACCTATGTTAACACAACCATTTGATGATTACCATATGTAGACTTGTTTCTGGTCTCAACAAATGTTGGTTGTTTAATGTTAGACAATATGGGTAGCAGAAAAAAAATATAATTGTTTAAAAATTGACAGGCGTTCTGCAGGCGGTGCTTCTTTAATGAAGTACCCGAAGTCTTGAATGTATCCCTTCACCGTTCATAAATGTCACAAAATGAACAAGTTGGTAAACTTCGTAACTTTGACGTAAAAGATAGTGTGAGTTATATCATAAATGTCACTCATAAATGCACTTGTTCTTGACATTTGAGTCCACTAGTTTAACTTTCAGCCCACTTGTGACATGAAGTGTCATTAGACACGTACGGCTAATACACATTTCACCCTTTTAGACCAGAAGTCGTTTTCCTACTTTTCTTTTTATCTTTTATCAGATTCATTAAAAAAATATAATGTCAACTCATGTATACAAACACATTTATTTGAGGGGTATCATCCACAACGTCGAGGAATCTCATTAATTTTATTCTAGGGAACAAAATCAAACTTTCAGAAGCAAGTTATACATGTATAGAGTTTATATTCGAATTTCAAGGGGTAGAGAAGCAGATGCCCTATGGATGCTGAAAAGTTTGCACCAACGGACGGCGGTTTGCCAGCGCTGAAATAATTGTTACCGTGTACATCTTATGCTATCGATGAGGATGTTGAGTATATATTGGTAGTATGTATGTATGTCTGATAATTTGGATTGAAGTACGAGCACTTTATTTGCATGACTATCAGGTCTTCATAAAGTTAATATTGAAGATGTATCCGTATTTTCAAGCTTACGCGCGCTTGTTAACATGAATCTGGTCATTTGTGCAATAAAGAAAAAAAAAATTAAAATTTTTTTTTTCGGACCACTTCTTTGCTATGTATAATTTCTTTTTCTTTTTCTTTTTTTTAATGCTATGCCAGTTAAGTATATGAGTAGTATAGGGGGGAGGGGGTAAATAGGTACCGGGGGGGGCACTATAGGTACCAACAGGAAATTAACATGCGGGGGGCGATCTGGGTACTATGTATGAAAAAGGAATAGGCAGGGGGCGATCTGGGTACCTGGGTACGGGGGGGGGGGGCGATCTGGGTACTAACGGGAAAAGGAACAGGGAGGGATAGAAGTAATTGGAGAGGGATAGAAGTGACACATACACCTAATACACAAAATAGTGGAGTTGGCAATTTTTGGATTATGATCTTTTCTGGAAAAGTGGGTGGCCCTGAAAAAGGCCATTGGAGTTTTTATTTCTTTCTCCAACATGTGGTCAGGAAGCCTAGGACGTTCTTCTTCTTCTTCCTCTTCTTTTCGGGGAGCCAGTCTGGATGACCCAATCGCCTGAACTTCTCCTGGACCTTCATCCAGTGGACATTCAGGGAATGGAAGTCCCTTTCTCTCTGGGTCTGTTCTTTCTTTATTCTTTCTTCACCCCATGCCTTCTTGATGGTGGCCACCTCCTTCTCCATGACTTCTCTCACGAGTATCTGGGCCATGAGACGGGCAGTCGCTTCTCTTCTGACGCTACTGGGGGGTGGGGGGTGGGTGGGGGGTTACAACCACAAATCTTCTTGTACTTGGTGTAAAAAGTACTCCACCCCTTCCAGTAAGTTCAAGGCTTTCTTGAGTAAGCCCACTCGACAGAATGAAAATACCGAGGAGGTCTTTTGGGCTTCTTCCACCATCACTTCATTCACCAGACTCCTCGCTTTCTTCATGGCTGACACTTGGCTGGTGACATAGGGTAGAGTGATCGGATATCGCCAACAGCACTATCCTTTTGAGTAGGGACTCCACTCCCACCAACACATCCCAGGCTTCCTGCAGATTCTCCACTGTGCTTATTCTGGTCTTCTTGTTCGGTTGACGTTGAATGGTGCGACTGATGATGATGATGATGATTGAATTTGAGTCGTGTGCGGCCATTCGGCCATGTACGACTATTTACCAACATTGCGTGCGAAGCACGCAATGAGGGATTAAACTGTGTGCTACGCACACTTATTATTTTCGTTCAGTGGGTTACAGAGCTGCAATCCACTAGACGGAGTTGATGCTTGTATGGACGCTATTTACGCACCGCTCCATCGCTACATGGTTTCCCCACTAAGGGGGTTCATTGAAGGAGTGATATGGAGGGGTGCGTGTATTTAAATTCTGAGTTTTTGAATATTTTTCCTGTTCATAGGAATAGAACCACAATGTTTACAGGATTACTTATTTGTTGAGTTGACTCTGTCAGGGCGAGGCAAAGGAGGCAAGGGTCGGCTGGCTGCGCAGTCGCGTCTCAGGGGGCTCCGGCTGGTCCAGGGTTACTTAACGTTTATTGATTTTGATATTTTGGCCGAAAGGAGAAAAGATTTGTTGAAGTATGATAAATTTTGAAGGTTATGTTTATACCATATGGCTGTGGTTATTGGTTAGTGTAAAAAAAAAAAAAAATTGTTTTAAATTTTGAGAGTTGCCACTTTGTGTAGCTGGGCCTGATGGTCAGGGATTTAGAACCACCTTATATTGATTATTTAGTTGTACAGGTTTTTATCTCTTAGTCTTTAGTTTTAAATTCTAATTATCCTACTTAATATTAAAAACGTTTCAGAAATTTGGTAACCGAATTGTGCAGTTTGGGCCTGATGGTTTGGACTTGGAACCACCTTATGCATTGAATTTACGTGGGTTTTTTATGTCTATGTATATTCTTGGGTTAAAATATCCAATTTTTTGCCACCTTGTGCGGCTGGGTCTGATGGTCAGGGTTTATGACCACCTTATATTGTTAATATTTTGGGGTATAGTTGGTATGTTTTAATAACATCGTTATGTTACTTAGTTATTTTGATCTTTTTCCAATTGAATGCCACCTTGTGCGGCAGGGCCTGATGATCAGGGTTTATGATCACCTTATTGTCTTGACAGTTTGGGGTTGGAAAAATCTCGTTTTCATTCTATTGTGAAGGAAAAAAAAACAATGAAAAAAAATAAATAAATAAAAAAATTGTGGTAAAAAAAAAAAAAAAAAAATGGAGACTGACTATCTCAGGACTAGTCTTCCGGCCCAAAAAAGGATTCAGTCCTGGCATGCCCGTATGGTTCCAGGCACCAGTGCTTTGGGTAGCAGAAAATCCTATGATCACTCCGACCTTGAGGATACGCAGGGATTCCGCCCAGGTGTATGCTAGTATGATACCCAGCACCTGTTTAAAAGCGTGACCGAAAAACTCACATCAGACCAGAGCCCAATCCGTACGACAGAGGTTTAGGTTAATTGTTTAGTAGGGGATAGCTGTTGTTATGGAATAATTTAGTTAAAGTAGAGAGAGAGAGAGAGAGAGAGAGAGAGAGAGAGAGAGAGAGAGAGAGAGAGAGAGAGTCAAAAAATTCCCGGTGCTAAGTCTGTTTGTGTTTTCTTTAATTTATATCCCCTAGTCTTTTGTTAATGTTTGTATTTAGATATATTTTATTAATTTAAGATTGCAGTCAGTTCAGGGTAAAGGTCTGTGTTCTATGAGTAAGTTAAATTTGTTAGACTTGACCCCAGATCTTATCCATGGGAGTGGAGATTCTCCTTCCCCTGGGGGCTGAGATTGTTTCGTCTTAACGGCGTACCTGTAGCCCTAATGGCCCCGCATACCAATCCCTTCCTCCCTGGGTAGGGCCCCTCCTCTCCCGCCCCGAACCTGGGGTTTTGCCTTTATATGAGATTATTATTTCTTCCTATGAGTTTTTAATATTTAATTTTCTCTATGTGTATAAGATGTTGATTATGCTAATTTTAGATTTTTCCCCTTTTTCCGATTTCTGAAATATACCCCACTATATTTGTATATACCGATTTCATGTTTTTATTACCTTCTTTGAGGAGATCCGGATAGGTAGTTGGGGATTTGAGCTTTGCTTGTTTTTCTTGGAATGTTTTTCTTTCGTTATTATATTTGGGGCAGATGTTAAAAACATGTTCCAAGGTTTCAGTTGTGGGGCAGTTTGGGCAGTTAATTCCTGCTGTATTTAGTCCCGACACATATTTTCCAAAGCTATTTGCTAATAGCGTTTTATCCGCTTTTATCCTATTTATAATTTTGTAATCGTGCGGATTTTCCAGGGTTGGGTGTTCAATATTTCTATTGATTAATTTATGCAGATCGTATAGTCTGCGTCCTTTATTTGATTTGTCCCATTCCGACTGCCATTTTTGATTAATTTTTTTCCTAATGATGCTATATATTTCCTGAACGCTATAGTCTAGTTTTTGTATTGTGGGCTCGTTTAGTTTATTTTTAGCTTCTTTATCGGCCCTCTCATTCCCAGGGATGTTTATATGAGAGGGCACCCACATAAATTCCACAGTATGGTGATTTTGGTCTAATATTTTAAGTTTAAGCTTAACCTCTCGCAGTAGGTTTTCTCTGCTGGTGGAATTTCCAGATTCCAGGGAGCGCAGCACACTGAGGGAGTCGCTAATGATAACTGTTTTTTTGTTTT
This sequence comes from Margaritifera margaritifera, assembly GCA_029931535.1. Classification (NCBI taxonomy): domain Eukaryota; kingdom Metazoa; phylum Mollusca; class Bivalvia; order Unionida; family Margaritiferidae; genus Margaritifera; species Margaritifera margaritifera. Next base: position 2,165,838 of record JAQPZY010001348.1, on the reverse strand, counting down.
TGGTTTCTAGGATCCATTCAATAGCTTGTTTGATGGCCCAGAACTCAGTTGTATAAATTGAACAGAGATCAGGTAGTCTCGCCCCCAGTGTGATACCCTCCCCAGGGATAACCACTGCCGCAGCAGTGCGTTCTGGGTCGGGGGATTTTGAACCATCTGTGTATATGGTGGTGTATCCCTCGTATCTTATCTCTATTTCTTCAAGTAATTTTGCCCTCATTTCCATTGGTTGTTCATTTTTATTCCCATATTTTAATGCATTTAAGTTTATTATGGGGGGCTTATTCATCCAGGGGGCGCTGTCTGGGTATTTAATGGTTTCCGCCTGGATATTTAGGATGTTTAGCTCCTTCTTTAATTCTTGGATTCTTTTTCCTCCTGGAAGGTTTTTTAGTAGCTGGTGTCGGAATGGTTTGTCGCATTTATTTAAGGCTTTTAGGGTGAGATGCGCCTTGGTGTGAACAGAGATCCTGGCATTATATCTCAAGAGAAGTTCCTCCCGTCTCAGGTTGAGGGGGTGGGTGGGGTTCTCTTGTTAGGATATTTAACTCTTCCCCGGAAATGTTCCGAAGAGCTCCGGTGCATATAATTAGGGCTTTGCGCTGAATTATATCTAGTTTTTTTTAGACTGTTGGGGCGAGCCGAGGTGTACGCTTGACACCCATAGTCTAATTTTGACCTAATTAGGGTTTTGTAGAGGGTGAGGAGAGTTGCGGGGTTCGTCCCCCAATCGGAGCCTTTAAGGTTCCGGAGGAGGTTTAGGTCCTTTCCGCATCGTCTCACTAGTTCTTCTATGTGTTTGTCCCAGGTCAAGTGCTCGTCGAAGAGCATGCCTAGGAATTTGGCAGCTTTTTCAAATTTAATTATAACTCCATTTAAATATAATTTTGGGGGTTTCTGTCGGAATTTTGTTTTGGGGGAGAACATAACACCCACCTGTCAGCCCATCGACCGATCCAGTCCAGTCCCACCTGCAGTTTTCCGACCACAGCTTCGCTGTCAGGGTTTCCCCCCTTCCAGATCCCGCTGTCGTCGGCGAACTGAGACAGGTCCAGACAGGACGGGTCGATCGATGTCTCCTGGTCAATTATCATTATATTGAACAAGGTCGGACTCAGAACGCTTCCCTGGGGGGTGCCATTTTCGACATTGTGGCATTCCGAGTATTTGTTGTCGACCCTGATTTGAATGCTTCGACCTGTAAGAAATTCCGCTATCCACTTGTGTGTTCGGCCTGATATTCCGTAATTATTCAGTTTTGCTATTAACCCTTTGGTCCACATTAGGTCGTAAGCCTTCTCGAGATCTAGAAAGATCGCGATTAGGTTACGGTCCCTTTTTCTTTTGACATTGAATGCGAGTCTTATGCTGGATTCCAGTCGCATTATCTGGTCCAATGTCGATCGATTGTTACGGAAGCCGCTTTGATTGTGGGATAGCAGACCTTAGCTTTCCAGGTGGTATTTAACCCTATTGTTTATCATGGTCTCCATGATTTTACTGAGACTATTTGTTAGGGAGATAGGCCTGTATGAGTTTATGTCTGCCGGGCTCTTTCCGGGTTTCGGATTGCGACCACTATTGAGTGTTTCATTTTTTTGGAATTTTTCCCGACCTCCATGAAGCATTCAGCATGCATAAAACCATCAAGGCCGTTTTTTCCGGTAGATTTTTGTATATGTCGTATCCTAACGTGTCTTCCCCGGGTGCTGTTTATTTATTTTTCCTATTTAAGGCCCTTTTCCATTTGCTTATGTTGAATTCCATATTTAAGGGGTTTGATTGTTCGCCCTTATCTGTGAACAAATGGGGGTGTTTTTCCTCTACCATTTTTCGGTGTTTTTTGAAGTTTTCGGAGTGGTTTTCGTTACTGCTCATGCTAGCAAAGTGTTGGGCTAATTTTTCGGCTTTTTCCAAATCGGTGGTAAGCCCTGCAAGTTTTGGGGACGTTCGTACTCCTTTTCCCCTAAGTTTTTTAATCCTATCCCATACTTGTTTTGAATTTGTTTTATAGTTTAGCGATGAGGAGAATGACTTCCATGATGCTTGTTTTGCTTGTTTTATGATGTTTTTAGTGTGTGTTTCTTTTTCTTTGTAAGCAAGAAAGTCAGTGGAGTTTTTGGTATGTCTAAACCTATTTAAAGCTTTCTTTTTCTCCTTTATAGCTTGCTTACAGTCGTTGTTCCAACATGGTACGGACTGTTTGCCGGCCCCTCCTCCCACCTTCGGTATACACCGCTCGGCCGCTTATGACAGTGCATCTATGATATTTTGATAGAATTTGTCAATGTCTTCACTGTGCAGCCGAGCGTATGTAATCTCTTCGCAGAGAGAACGGAACGACCCCCAGTCCGCCTTGTCATATCTCCATTTTGGAGTACTGGTTTTGATGTTTTGATGTATTTTAGTATTGATGGTGGTCCATATTGGGAAGTGATCACTCCCTAAGGTCCCTGATTGGTCTACCTCCCAGTCGGCTATTTCCGCGATCTTGGGAGAGCATATGGTAAGGTCAATGGCTGATATTTTCCCGTTAGTCGGGTTGATTCTGGTGCCATTTCCATCATTTAGGATGACCAAGTTTGACGTCGATTTCCACTTTTCAATAATTGAGCCCCTCCGATCCAACTGGTTTTCTCCCCACTGTTCACTGTGGGCATTGAAATCCTCGCATATTATAAATTTATTCCCTATATTGTTAGTGATTGCTTTTAGGGTTTCTATTTCAGTATGTTGGTCTCCGCCTGGGTCATATATGTTTACTATGGTTAGTGGTGTGTTACCTGAGTTTATTTTAATTATTTGGTGTTCGAGAGCGGTATTATCGTTTGTGGTTTGTGGTGCGCTCTCAGCAGACTCGCTCGAGATTGCGTCGCTAACATAGATAGCTAGTCCGCCGCCTTTTTTACCCCCAGGCCTTTGTTTACAGTAATTTGTTGAGTAGCCAGGGATTTTTGGTAAGGTTGTTGTTTTGTCGTTTAATAGCGTCTCCTGCAAGCACACAACGTCCGGTTTGTTATTTTCTTTTAGGATTTTGATTGCAAGTTCTCCGGCATTTAGCCTAATGCCTCTGCAATTCCATTGCCAAATTATTATTGTTGATTTGTTATTCATAATAGTTTTTATTTAGTTACTTTGTTATATTTTATTAATAATTACTTGTTTTGACCTTCCGAAGTTTCCATAATAGTCCCCATTAACCTCTGGCTTGAATTCTTAATTTGTTGGTAATGGCGGATATCTTGTTGCAGAGATTGTCAACAGATATTTCTTTACTTTTGGTCAGGTTTAATGTTTCATTTATTATTTCTTGGATTAAGATGAGCACTTGGTCTATTGTGATGTGTGCTACATTTCCTACTTTGTTTTTTGCTGCATTATTTTCGGGAGTTGATTTGGTTTTAGCCTGGAGTTTTTCCCCCTGCTTTCCCTGTATGTTTGGGGCTGGTGTTGCGTGTGCCCGTTTAGGGATATTATTATTTAATGTGTTGTTCGACTGTGGGTTTTTTTAAGGGTGATGTAGGTGTGTTTTTTGGCTTGTTTAAAATCTGATTTTACTTTTTGATTTTATCAGAGTTAGTTTCATAGTTTTCAGATTCTTTAATATCTACTTTCTTGTTGTTTAAGTCTTGTTTTGGGGTGTGTTTAGTGTTGGTTTCTTCTGGTTGTTGGGTTTTTGTTAGTACTGCCGTTTTTGCTACGATGTATGATACTTCTTTGTCTGACATGTAGTCGACAATTTGTTTTTCCCTGATGGCTATAGGGCAATCTAAGGAGTTGGCCCTGTGTGGTAGTCTGCAGTTTGGACATTTAATGGTTTTTGCGCTGCATTTTCCAAGGTGTTCTCCTGCACAATTGATACATCTTTTAATTGCTCGACATTTTGTGGAGTAGTGGCCCCATCTTAGGCAATTGGTGCAGAACCGTGTTTTGTTCTGGAATTTCTCCAGCCGGTATCGCACTCCGTGTGGGCCGAGTTGAACCATTTTGGATGTGTCTGGTCTTTTTTTGAAGTGTAGTAGGACTACTAATGATTTTTTTCCCTTGTTTATTTTTAAATCTTATTGCCTGGTCTATTTCGTGGCTTTGGTTTTGTAGCTGTGTTATGATGGTTTTGGGTTCCACTGCTGTGTTGATTTTTACTATTTTTTTATGGACGGGGGATGGGTTGTCTTTTCCTTTTTCCCTATGTTTGTTTTTACAGTCTTGTGTTTTGTTACTGACACCCTGTAAGGTCCTATTTTTGTGACCTCCAGGAATTTAGCAAGTCGTTTGGTGTTATTGCATTTAATGATTATGTAGTTTTGTCTGGTCTGGGCGACCGAGAATTCTCCCCCGTGGTGTTTTAGTAACTCGTTGGTTACGCTTTTGGTGCTGATTTTGTTTATGTTAATATCTGAGCTCTTCAAAAAGGCAGTCAGATGTTTTGGATGGTAAGGTTTTGAATGCATTTTTGCTGTGTTTTTTTCCTGTTGTTTTTGGTTGGTTTTTGATTCATTGTTGTTGCTTTTGTTGTTGTTGTTGTTGTAAATCATTGTTTGGTTTTGTGATCCCTGACTTGTTTCCGTAGGTTTCGTTATTGAGTTTTTGCATATTGTTTTCCCTTTTAGTGGGCCTTTTCCTTTTCCTTGTATTGGATTGATTTTTGTTTCCTTTTTTGAGGGGGGTTCTTGGGGCTTAGCAGGTGATGGATATAGCAGATCTTCCTCAGTCAGTTGTTTTGATGGGCCCGCTGTTTGGCTGCTGTGTATTACTGTTTTTGGTTTATTTTGTTTTAGCTTTGTGGGTTTTGACTTGGTTTTTATGGTATGGTTCAGGACATCCGCAAACGATCCTTTGTTAAGTCCCTCGTTAATCCCTTTATCTAATTTTTCATTTGTATCCTTTGTGTGGGTTGTGGTGTCCGAACTCCCACTTTTCCCCTCCTCCTGATGTTTCTCAATGTTAGGTGCGGTGGTTTCCCTTTTTTCATTTGTTGTATTTTTCCCCTGACTTCCACTTGTTTAGAGGGGCCTATTTCAATCCGGACTTTCGGTGGCTGTTTGATGGGTGAGGGAAATGGTATTCCGGGACTTTCAGGGCAGGTTTTATTAAGGTCCCCGTAGCTGTCTCCCTCAAAATTTGGGCCCCTACACTGTACTGAACGATCAAGGGGGTTTGAGGAGTTTAGCCCATTAAATTCAATGTGTGGGGAGTTTATTGATGGTGCTGAAATTCTGTTGGGGGTTGTCCCACTGTTTGTCGACTCAGTAGCCGATATATCCAATATATTTGTTTTGCTTTGTTGCCCAGTGAAGTCTAGTGATCTTTTCTGAACTCCCTTTCCTAATGCGATATCCCCCTTGTATAGTGCTGGGGAAGTCGACGTCCCCCTTATCCCTGTGTTTGTGAGGGTTTTGTTAATTGACCTATTCATTTTATGTTGATTTTGCTTAGAATTTTGTTGTTGTTTTTATTTATTTATTTATTTTTTTTTAGAAGAATTTAATACCACTTAGTTATGTTAGAAATTAGTGTTTCTATTGTATGGTATTAGTATTTTGTTATTCAAAGGTTATTAGATACGAAGTCAAGAGAAAAAAACAAAAACAAAGATGGTGAGTAGAACATTTCTTAAATTCGCCAAATGGTATAAAAATAAAAATAGTTCCCGTAGGTTTATATCTAATGTTGATAGCTTACCCTAACAATTTTAAATAATTTCCTACTAGCTGGCTGGTTTGGCTGGAATGGCTGGCTGGCTGGCTTGAAACGGCGGGAACGGCTGGCTGGCTGGCAATGGCGGGATACTGGTGCGACTGCGGAATGCCGCGCTTTATATGCTGGAAGTACGGACGTGAAGGAAAACATCCCTTCACAAAAACATAGATAGAAAATCCTATCACACATAAAAAAAACACACACACACCAGTACGCGGACCTAAAAGAAACACATATGAAACACATACACCAAACACACTCTATACAAACACACCTTTTTTAAATTTTTAAATTTTTTATTTCTTATATAAAACACATACACCAACATACCTACAAACACTTTTTAGAAGATTTTTTTTTTCATAAAAAAACACATACACCAAACATACACTCTATACAAAACACACTATGCACATATCAGGGAATACGGGATTTTTTTGGAGTGGGGAAAGACAAAGACAAAGACAAAAACAAAACATACATACACTTAACCTACAAACATTTATATGGCAATTCTAGAGTAATCTTTTCTAGAGATCTGGATGGCCCTGAAAAGGGCTAAATGGTTTTTATGTTTTAGGTTCACCTAGAGATGGGGGCACCTCCCTGGTCTGGCTCAACAAGCCGCACACCTCCCACTCCATGAAGCTTCACTCTGGCGGTGTTTGTTGGAGAGGGGGAAGGCAGACGGGGGTTGAGTGACTTCAGTCTCCCAATCCTCTGTCATCATCCGATGAGGTCTGATCGGCTCTGTCTTCTCTTTCTCCCCCTTTTCCTCCAGTTTCCTTAGGAGCTGCCACGCCACCTCTATGTGTTCCCTGATCTTTTTCAGTGTTTCTCTTTTGTTCATCTTCTTGTGTTGACAAGTCGACGGCGGTAGCTCAACTGAGAATGCGTCACTTTATATACTTTAAGCACGGACGTGAAGGAAAACATCCCTCACACCTACCTAAAAAACATCACCCACACGACCGCGTCTGACGTCATCCTTATAACGTCATTCTGTGCTTCGCGGATTCTGCACTCCACCACCCCTACCAAAAAAACACACACCAGTACGCGGACTTAAAAGAAAACACTTTTTAAATTTTTTATAAAACACAAACACACACCACACAAACCTTTTTTTTTTTGAGAATTTTTCTTTATTTTTTATTTTTTATAAAACACATACACCAAACATACAAACATACATCTTATTTAAATTTTTAATTTAAAAAAAAAACACATACACACTCTATACAAACACACACCACACTTACATTTTTTTAGAATGGAAAGGGATTTAAAAAAAAAAAAACAACGAACACGAACATACAAAGACACTAAACCATTTTTTTTGGGGGGGGGGTAAGGTAGATCTTTTCTAGAGATCTGGGTGGCCCTGAAAAGGACCGTTGGGGTAAGAAGTTTTTTGTTTAACTTCTAATAGCACTGAACTGGCCAACGCACCGCTTTATATGCTGGAAGCGCGGACGCGATGGAAAACATGTCTCAGATCGATAGTGAGAAATGGGACAGAGTTGGTGACCACAGATCGATAGAAAGAGATAGAGCATATTCATTTCCTTTTTTTTCAAATCAAATAAACAACACAACACAATTGTTTTAAAAAATCAGCATGTTTTAATTAATAATAATAAGAAGCTTCTCTAACATAAAAATGCAACAAACGAACAAGATTAAACATGAACGTATTTACAGGGTTGACAAAGTTGGGAAGACAAACTGAACTTCCACTGTTCTACATCATTCTGTTTTCGATGTACACTACGTTTCTGAGCTAAAGACAAGAGATAACCACAATGTTCACAAAACCATCTTTCTACTTTAGCATCGTTTCTAGCATATTCCCTATCAAAACAAGTCACTAAATGTTCTAAGGAATATCCGAGACTGCGTTGATGAAGAAAATGTACACAATATTGTCCACACACTATAGAATCGGATCCTTGTAATCTGGCATTATTGAATCGAGTAGAGACTGCATTTCTTCTCATAAAGTCAATGATGTCGTCTTCCAAAGGAGGTAATCCATAAGAATCAAAATATTCCACACTGTGATCGTTGGGAAAATACACGGCCACCCAATGGGTTCCTGGTTGATGACTGTCGTCGGTATTGATGACATAGGCATGAATGTCTTTTGGTTTGCGATGGGAAAGTTCATCTTTAGCACACACCACAGGATTCCAAGAAGAAGTGTACGAACTGCGAGTCAACAGGTAATGAAGTTCCCAGGTATCCATTTTTTTTTCATTTTTATTTTTCTTGTTTCACAGGTAACGATAAGTCATCAATTCACACTTGACTTTATGCTTGAATTGGTCTCTCAAGTAAGTCGATGAATCACGGAGAGTCTCTATACTCTGTTGCAACAGAGCTTCGATGCGTCGGATCTCCAGAGGAGTGAGTGGAGGTGAAGAAGAATCCTGCAAGTCTTTATACCATTTTCTCAACACCTTTTCTTCCGAGATCAGAGACCATGCGTCCTCCAAATATTCGTCCACTTTTTCTTCCGCACTCATCACCAAACATTTGTCGTGTTGTTTCTGGCTTGGATGATTGATTTGACATCCATGACAATGTTCTATAGACATATCTCTAATTTTGGCACCCAATTCCGTAGCAAAACAGGACACTAAATGTTCTTTTTGTTCTGGCCATCTTGACGGCATACATGGGGGTAAATCCAGCAAATTTGGGAACACTATTTTTCTCTTCTTCTTCTTCTTTTGGTTCTGGATAAATCACATCGTTATCACTGGTGGATGGTGACTGCTGTGGTTCACAAAATCCCTCATCTTCTTCTATCTCCATAGATTCTTCGTGTTGCATCTTCTTTTCTTCTAATAGTCAAGAATCACTTCTCTCAAACTGTTGATTTCTAGAGTATTATCAAAATCTGCATACAAGATGACATTCACAGTGTTCAACAGAGCTATGGAAAACTGACGTTCCACACGAAGTTGGCCTGATTTTATAGGGTGGAAATGTCCTTCGTCGCTGCCTTGGTCAGGAGTGAAATCAAATCTCCACAAAGCATATCATCCTGCATAATCCTCGTACGAAATGCCGTGGCTGCTGTTGATGCCTAACTGTCCTGTGGCTTCAAACAGAGTCAAGTAAGATCGCAAGTAATTTCTCTGGGCAAAGTTAGGTTCAAAAGGTCTGGCACACAACGTCTGGCCATCTCGACTGACTTCTATCTTGGAGACGTTAAAGTGTTGAAACTCAAACGGATTTTGATCGTTGGCTGCATTACTGACGATGCCAATCAGCAAACGTTTGGGGAGCTGTTTTTGGAAAACGTGATCTTCGACTTTGGATCGGAGTCCTACGACAATGGTAAATGTTTTCACTTCCAATCGTCGCACAGGATACTTGGCAGTGGTTCTGCTCAAAGTTTGACTGATATCATTGACTACTTTAGGTAAGACTTCGACACGGCGCACTTTAAGTCTGGCTTCTTCGATGATGGTTTTGTACTCGTTGGCATTGGCCATCAAATGGAAGACGGTACTACTGCGATTCAGTCTCAGGCGTACATTCACTCCGTTCAACAAATACTTTTCTTGCAACCACATGTCCAATGCAAACGATCCATCAGTTATAAAGTTCGTTCTTGTCTGATTTTCTTTCGGCGGTCGTTAAATCCCACATTGTGAGGATTGTCATCTTCCGTCACCGCTGTGTCGTTGAAGGCATCGAAAATGTCAGGTTTTCATACCACGGAAGCATCCAGATGAGTGTTCTTGGCTTCTTTTCCGTACGTCAAGAGATTTTCCAAGTAAGCACGGTAAGGGTAAGTATCCATGCTGCTGCTGACCAGATTGTTATTCAAGTACAAATCTACTTCGCTGAACAAGGAATGCATGAAATTATTGACGGGAGCGACTCTGGCATCGGCATCAGGATTGCTGTTGTCCGTTTTGATCACTTTGAGTTTTAGATACAAGGGACTGCTATTCAGATCGATGTAATCTTCGGTTTGTCCTTTGATTTCAAATTCGATAGGAGCTGAAGTCGTCAAAGACGATACAGGATGAAATTCGACCCATCGGTACACAGGATACATTTTGGGTAGGTTACAATTCGCTGGAGAACCTTTTTCGAAAATGTAGTTTCACCGCGACTTTTCCTTTAGTGACTAGAACACTTTGTTCTAACTCTCCTTTTATACTAATGTTGACACTGTCAAAATACGATTTACTGACTGGAAGATAATGAGGATGTACAAATTCACGGTGAATGTGATACGTGTTTCCACCTTCTTCGTACGCGGCGACGGCAGAATCCACTTTGAAAGGAATGACTCTCAGTAACGGAGCGGCTGTGTTTCCCACCACGTTGTACTCCACCACATCGGAGTACACAAACAATAAATTCAAACTTTCGTTCAGTTCGATGGGGTAACGAAAATAATTTCCGAATCCGTCGTTGCTGTGGATGTTTTTCACGTGAACCAGTTTTGTGTACCCACCCAAGATAGCAAACAACCCAGGACAAAAAGTGATGGACAATATTTTGTCGTCCGAAAATTGCAAGACCAGACGGCGAGCCACAGTATGGTAACTGATCTGTACCAATTTCTTGGCTTTGTCTAAGGCTTTGCCAAATTGGGCGTTGAAGATAGTCGCAATCGTGTCCACCAAATGTTGAGCACTAAAATAATACCCCACAGGAATTCTCATGGTATAGCTTGTCAAGGGAGGATTGGTAAGGGATAGGTTTTGGATTCGTAAAGGGTACGATCATTTTTGTCCAAGTGTTCTTGCACTTGTTCGTTAGGATATCCACGATGAAAGTGTTTTGACCTGCGTCGATGTTGAGGGCTTGCGTAGGATGAATGATTTCTACCAAACCCACTTCCCAATGAGCTTCGAGTTAAACGGTTCCAAAAGAGGGCTGCTGTTGTCGTGGTGACTGGAAGAAGGTGGACTGGCGTTGGTCGTACCATTGCTGTTGTTGTGACTGTCCGTCGTAAATTTCAGGGAGGGACTGGGTAGAAGATAACCTATGCAACTGCTGAGTACAATGGTCCACAATTGTTTGTCCCCTTGTTGCAAACTCAAATTGGCAATGGCTGCTCCGATGACATAATACACCACAAAGATTTGGCAGAAAAAGACGATTTGATTTTTAGGCACACGTTCTCCGCACCACACCCACAAAGGTTGTTTTTGTAATTCTTCAAGAGAGGAACTCTGCGAAGGAGTAGAGGTAGTTGCTGTGTTGAACGGCATGTTGGTTACTTCTTCTTTTTATAGTCGACGACTTGGGAAGCGGCAATCCAAGAATCAAAACTAGGGGGATATCCTTTGCAACGTACTTTGACTTCTTCCACTCGACGTTTGCTCACTTTGCGTGTTCTTCGTTCGAGAATGTTTTCGATGTCGTGCAAGTCGTCTTCTTTTTTGGTCACTCGTTGTAACTCAGGCAAGTAAAAAGTTCCTTTTAACACTTCTCCGTGCATGTCTTCCAATTTATAGACGGGAGGATCACTTCCACGCACTGGTCCAGTGACACGAAACAATTCGGTCGTCCAGTTGGGTAAATAATCTTTGTCAAAAGCGCGTTTGGTTTTTCCGATGCGAACCCAATCTCCCGTCTTAAGCACCAGGGTTTTCTGGGGTCCCATCTTGGGTGTACCAAACAATTTATCAAACACTCTTACTTCGTTTTCAGGGGTGACCTCTTCGGGGGCACATCCGATGTTACGATGGTACGATTGATTGTAAGCTTTCTTTCAAAGTTTTTTAAAAACGTTCCACGACACTAGCTATGGTTTCAGGATTTTCGGTGGTAAAAATTTAATGTGCCTTTGTTTCAATTCTTTTTGAAAAACTTGATTTAGAAATTCAGTGCCTTTGTCGGTTTGCCATCGTAATGGGTGACGACCACTCTGTTTCAACACCAGTTTTAAGGCGCGTACCAACTCGGTACTGCTTTTAGAAGTCAAAGGCACGACCCAAGTGAATTTGTAAAACACGTCGATGACACAAAACAAATATTTGTGACCACGATTGTACGCTGCCAAATGAGAGACGTCGGCTAAATCTGCTTGCCATTGATGATCGATGCCATCCACTTTAGTTTAACTTCTAGAAAATTTTCGTCGAATGGGTTTGTGTAACGTGTAAGTCGATTGTTCTTGTAACCATCGTCGTACTTCTGCCAAACGTACACTTTTCAATTTACTTTGTGCAGCCCGATACAATTTTTGAACTCCACTGTAACCAGCAGCATGGGCATGATTGTAGTATAGGCTAGCTAAAAGTTTCTCCATGATTTGACTCCTCAATAAGTCACCCCCTGTTCGATACTACTTTTGGTGTCGTGAGGTTTGGACGAAGCGGCTTGACACGTTCGACGAGTCACAGGAGTGGGTTGTGAAGAAGGGGTGATGGTAGGTTTCTTCTTGGTGATGTCTTTTTTCACTTCAGTCTTGCTTTCTTTCTTTTTTTCTTCTGCTGAAGAAGGAGTGGACATCATCTTTTTAATCCAAGCTTTCATTTCTTCTCGATGAGGTGTAGGAGAGGGTGTCAACAAGCCAGCTGCAATCTTAATAGAGATGGGAGCAGACGGAGTTTGAAACACTTCTCGGGGCTCGTCTTCTTATGTCGTCCCAAATCACTTCGATCCATCAGTGATCCATCAGTGATTGTAATTCTTGTTGTAACTGTGACATCTCGTGGAGATTGGGATTGGGAGGTAAATGAGGTATCCGTTGTTCGTTCCAACGATGGAATTCCATCCATCGATTGTAAGGAACTAAAGTCAGTTTTCGTCCTTCCATAAGATGCAAAGGTACAAGTGTGTCGTCTTTCCAGAGAAGGGTGTCATTTTTATCTTCTCTTTTTACCTCCAGTCTTTATTGCATGACCGCTATTTTTAACAACGGCCCTATCATCATGGGTAGAAATCCTCCTAATTTCACCAACATTTTTTTTCCTTTTGGTGGAGAGGTATTTTCTTTTGACCATTTGGCGAAGAACGTTCCGATGTTTGCCTAATTTCTGTTTCTGTATCTTGGACAAAGGTACCGTTCCTTTCAACACGTCCAAACAACATTCGCACACGGTATTGATGCTTTCTTTAGGGGCTGTTTGAATGAGTTGTTTTCGTATGGGAGGATTGGATTTGGTCAGGACAGACAAGACGTCCCAATGTTTAACCAGATTAGGTGGGAGGCGTTTTTTGGTTTTGCCTTTATTCTTTTGGTGGTGGTGGTGTGCACGTTTGGGGGCCATCTTGGATGTCTGAGGTCTCTGGGAGGTCACACTTCTATTTTATACTGGAACACGTCTCCACTCATTGCCCGCACGGCATACCATCTTCATGACAGGCATCACTCGACGTTGAGGTGTTTTCAACGGACTAAATCGTCTCAGTTCTTCTTTGGATAAATCCACTAAACTTTGTAACACGCCGGTTCTCTCTTGGACTTTGGTTTTAGGGAGGTGTACTTTTTTACCGGCAGCCGCAGTGGCCAGATCAGCCGAAGTCGATGGCCCTGGAGTGGTGACTTTCTAAATGGGTTTCCATTTTTTGCATCAAATTAGGAAACACTTGTTTTAAGTCCGGTTTGGCAAGCATCATGACGAAGGACGAAGACGACGAAGTGGACGGAGGAGGAGACACCCTCACTTTCTCTCGTGGTTTGCGTCCTAGAAGCAATGCCTCTCTTTCGGGTAGCAGATGTGGTTGGTTTTTTCTTGGAAGGGCTTTTCTTTTTCTTCTTCTTAGAGGCTTTCTTCTTAGGGCTTTTCTTCTTGGGGCTTTTCTTTTTGGTTTTTGTTTTGATTTGGGCATTAGGATCCCATTTCAAAAGTGAACGAATCATGACACCTCCTAAAGAACAGCTACCACCAGAGGTCAAAATGAATTGTTTTTTAGTGCGTGAATCGATTCTAGGATCGGCCAGTTGTGACAACGCCACTTTATGTTTTTGAAAAAAAGCGTTGGGTTTGATGAGGGATGTTGAATGATGCCTTGAGGTAATTGACGTGCCGTCAAAGTAAACCATCGTAACACTTCTTTGAGAATAGCTTCTAACAAATGGGCACGAACTTGTGCATTTTTTTCGCGACTGATGCCATACACGGCACGAATCAATTTAGCAGGAGGATGAGATTGAAAGGAAGTGATCTCGAAGACCGTGAGAAAGAAATGACGTGGTGGATGTTTTTATAGTTTTTTTCTTTCAGAGAGTGGCTGAAGGGGACGTATAATGGTGAAACAATTATTTACGAAATCTCAAATAATCGGGAGTGGTGGGTTTTAAATCGATGAGTAAATATGGCATCGTCGTACGCATAATTCAGCCTAACTGTTTGGCTAACACTTGCACTTGAGATTTGTCTCTCGGGCTTTTAAACAACACCACGTAATGAGCATTGAGACTGATGGTACGATGGGCTTTACTTTGTTGAAATACATTTTGAGTGATGTAAATGATGCTGGCATTCCGATGATGTCCTTTTCGTGTAAACCAAAGTTTAATTTCTTCTTCGTTTTCTCCTAACATGTCGTCGAAGATGACCAGATGTGTTTGACTCACGTCACACACGATCCCATCATCTTCGCGAGGTATGCCTTCCACAAACGAAATGGCTTCACCTTGACTTTCACGAAGTAAAGTGTAAGACGATTACCACTCTTTGTAACACCACACGATACGTTGAGGAAGACGATCAAACACATGAGATATGTGTTCGATCAAACGTTTGACAAATTCGGTTTAGCCTGAACCACTGGGTCCCGCAATCAACATGTTAAAAGGATGGCGCAGATACAAAGCTTCCCAACTTGGACGATCTAACATTTCGTCGATCACTTTGACCACAGAAGAAGAAGAAGAGGCAGACGAGGCAGAGGAAGAAGATGTTGCCATGTCTGAGCTAGGAAGAATTTTGAGAAGAATACGAAAGACACAAGACATTTTATACGTTTCATACACGTTTAATTTTTTTTCAAAAAACAATAAAAACATATTTACAAGTCATGAAGTACGAAAACGCATACAGCAAAAATGGTGAGGTACAACAATAAGGACACCACTAAAAGAATCAAAGTTCTGTATAAACAAGTCAATATATAACAACCACACACTGGATGAATAGGTGTCCTACGAATGGAGTGTACATGCACTGGTGGTATTCTGGTCTCTATGGTGGTTGTGGAATAATGAAATGTCTCAGACGGAAAGGTGGTTTGTTCCTCAGGTGTTTCTATGGGTACGACGACAGTGTAGTCTTCTTTTTCTTCTTGAGGTTCGAGTGTCATGGTGAACTTGGGTTTCAAATGGTTCACTTCTTTTTGTCTTGGAAAATTAGTGACGCGCCAGGTCCTTGGCAAAGTGTGCCACTTCTTGTAGCCAAGCATCAAAACCACCACTTTTCCAGTCACGTACATCTTTCCAATCGTAAAGTTGTTGGTGTAGCCAACTAGCGATGCACACTTCTTGAAACGTATGAAGGGTAGATAAAGTTTGACTAATGTCTTCTTCACACGGAGGTACACAACTAGTGTTCATCACGAGTCTCAACACTTTGAGCACAATTTGTCTTTCGTGTGCCGATAAAGCGTGAATGGTCATGTTTTTGGTGGTATGTACCGTTCATCAAAATAATCCAGCACAAACACTGTTCCTCCAAAGTAGTCCACAACGAATGTCCTGGAAAACGAAATCCAAAAAAGTAGTCACTAACACACACATGGCATAGCGTCCAAAATTCAATGGAAACAGTTCCTGTATCAGGTGTCTATAATCCTCTAAGGTCTGAACACGATCGTTGACTTCCTTCCACGGAATACGTTTCACTTTTGAAGACAACGGTCCTGGCATGGTTCGCTTTAATATCCAGGTTCCTAAGGTTGGTATCTTTTGTGATAGTCTACTCCAAGGCATCTGTGATAGCTTCTTCCCAGAATCAGTCTTCTCATACTGTGGACGTAAGCATAGTTTAACAATCGGGGAATGACTTTGAGTTTGCGTTTCACTTGTATCTTGAGAAACTCTCTGTAAATGCGTTCTCGCAGCTCCAAAGGCAAACCACGAATGTGCTCTTGTAAAGTAACCGACGTGGGAAGTTGGTATCTTTTGTGATAGTCTACTCCACAACACCAGTGATAGTTTCTCCCCAGAATCATTCTTCTTATCCTGTGGAAGTAGCGATAGTTTAAAAATCGAGGAATGACTTTGAGTTTGCGTTTAACTTGTATCTTGACCAACTCTCTGTAAATACGTTCTCACAGCTCCAAAGGCAGATTCTGAATGTGCTCCTCTAAGCTAGTCATTAAAAGGCATGTCTTTCTATGTAACGAAATAGTCACACGTTTGCCAAATGGAATCGGTGGGTAAAGGATATCCAAGATGTTCAGTGATGACCTTACTACACCTCAGACGACGTAAAGGCGTTTCGTCTTGAGGTGACACTTCTTGTAAAAGTTTTTGTATTCCTGTAAATTTGTCACTTTTTTTCCTCCACTTCGTTCCATCGAATTATCTGTATCACTACCACGTTGTAGGTAGAAGTCGTGACATCTAAAATCTTACAGGACCAATTTCCTATTCGATCAATGTCTGACCACTTGAACAACTTAGCACTAATCAGTATTCTTATAGCATTCAGATACCAATGGTTAAAACGTCTGTGTCGTACTGTATGTAACTGTTCTTTGCGTTTCACTTGTAGGGACACGCTTAGCATCCCCAATAAAGAAGAAAGGTCGTCCTGCATCGCTAGTGGGGCGGTAAGGCACACGCACGGCAAAGCTTTTCATGGTCCCAGAGGAGGAGCGACAAGGTCGTGCTGCATCGCTGATGTCAAAGCGTACGGCATCCGTCTCATCGCAAGGCACCGCATCGCACTCCAGGTCGTGATCGCACTTGGACAGTAGATCCCTCACTCAGTGGTTGGGTGGCATGAGTATTCATCATCATCATCTTCTTTTTTCTTCTTCTTGCTCGGTCAACGTTTGGAGTCCTAATGAATGGTTGGTCTTGCAACTGATCCCTTTTTTATACTGAAGATCGGCGTGTCCGTACGGTAAAGTGGCGTGGTCTGGAAGTCTCACTCGTTTCTGGTACACAATTTGGTAAACTTTTTCTACAGGACGACCGACGATTTGGTGATTGGGTAACCGTACGATCTTGTGAGGCTCTAACGTTTTCACTCGAAAGTCTTGAACTTGTCCAGACAGCAAAGCATTTTTCAAAACCTCAAAGTTCACCACTTGGTTGGTTCGATAGTTCAGGGTTAATCCTTTGACTTTGCATTTGGTGTGAAGTTGGTCTTGTCTGTCTCGGTATCGGTACCCGTAATTTTTAAGGCCACCGCTGGCAAAACTCAGAATCGTCTCTTGAGGGTGCTCGTCCGTCCAGACTCCTAACCGATCTCCTTCGATGGTAGGGTGTGGGCAACCAGGCCGATGGATGTACATACAACTGTCGGTGTCAAAGTATAGGACACGATCTCCCAACACTTCTAAAGCTTCGTCGTACAATTTCAAGCGAGCATGGGTTGTCACGTAGGCTGCAATGACCACGTTGCTAAACTCGTCGGGGTGTACAAACTTGGATTCTTCTTCGTAATTGACTAAGATCAAATCTTCACGGACGATTTCTACGTGTTTGACTAGTTTACTTTTGTCGTCCACCAGTTGAAAGTAGCGACTGGGATCTGCCAAGTATTCCGTCTTGGGCAAGATCGTACGTTGTGCCATTTCCCCCCACAAACAATTCAGCATGACTTTGGCAAACGATCTTCTTCCTTCGTTCTTTTCTACGTCTTCCAAAGTGATGCCTTCTACGGCACGGTACTGTTCGTTGAATTGGACTTGGTCTTCGGGAGTCTGACACCAAGAGGGATAGCCTCTGGCTTCTTGTTTGAGTTTGAGAAATTGGTTGACGTACCCTGAGAAAATGCCTGGATTGGAGGAGGCGTCCTTTTGGTATTGTGCTGTGGTAGGAAAGTGCCAGATCTCGTACACTTTCAACAAGCGGTATCCTCGATCCAGAACCCGAAACAATTCGGCGCTGACCCACGTCCCTGTCAAAGCGCGTTCTTCCTCCGTGTGGTGACAGGGGTGATCTTGATTGGATGTTTCGGCACACGTACGACATAAAGGAAACATCAGTTTTCATTGGCAATTATGGGGTAAGATAGGATGGTACAAGTGGGTCGGGGGTTAGACTTCGCATTTGATCAATCCTTCATATTGACGAATGTTTTCCACGTTGATGTGTTCTGTCAAGATTTCAGGGTGTCTGGTAGGAAATCGTTTGTATTTGCACAACCAAGGATACAACGAACACACGTCGATGTATTTGATTTCTTCTCCTCTTGATTCGACTACGTCGTACAGCAAACGCGTGGCATTGGTTCGTCGTCGAAACAAACTGTGTCGTGGATCCAAATGTTCGATGTCGACCACGTCGTAACTTTCAGCAATGCGTCTAAATTCAGGATCGGTTTTGAAACGTCGATCGTACTCGTGCTCCCACATTTCTACCACATGGTATCCTTGACTTTCTAACTTCAGACGACGTTGGTAAGTGGGTTCGTACAACTCTTCCATGGTGGAATCTGAAAAAGGACTTTTCAGGTGTCGTTGAGGAAAACAGGTAGGGCATCCGTGAAATAATCATCCATGAAATTCGTACACCTTCTGAGTGTTTTCTAAGTCCCAACCATCCACTTAAAGACTGCTTATTTTCTTTTCCCCTCCTCCGTTTCTGGCATGTTGTATCTATTTGTCTTCCTTTTGGCACAAGTAATGGAGCCAACGCAAGGCTTTGGCTGAGTATTGACGACTGGTGAAGAAAGACGTGTTAGAGTCTATGATGGCTAGTTCGTTCTCGGGAATGAAGTTTTTGGTGTACACTAAGGTACAGGCTTTAGGTAGGGTGCACGCTTCCTTCAAAGGATCGACTTATCCGTGATCTAGAAATAATTGTCGACACTTTATACAGCAACGGCGTAAAGTGTCCACATCGGATCGACAATACTTCAACATTTCTTCTTGAAAGTCAAATGGTTCTGACTCGTGAGCATGATACCAAGCGTGAAAGGCTTCTCGGTGTTCGGTGTGCATTCCGTCGGGGTCGTAATAGTGAACGTCAGGCAAATGCGGCAGTACGACGTGTTGATTGGCTTCCGTGTTGAAGAAGTGGGGAAAATATCCTTTAGCCATTTCTGTCATACCAAATGTTTTAGGCATTCGACTCAAAGGCATGGCAAAATAACTCATGGAATCTTTGAATTGGACTTGTCCCACTTGCATGTAGATGAGTTTGGCTCCGTTCATCGTGACTTTGGGGCATTCGGTACCTTGTTGTGAATAATATTTCAGACGAAACTGTCCATCGTATCCCGAGAAATTGTGAGCCATGACGGTAGCATGAAATTTGGAATGTGAATGCCCGTCTCTTGCTTGCATTCAAAATAAAAAAAGATGAAATCCACTTGGGTTTTGTTTTTATTGCGATCACTCTTTAATTCTTTCTCCAGTGTATTGTCGTACTTTTGAATGAAACATTGATGTTGATAGTCTACGATTTGGTTGCAAATGCGGAATCTTTTCTTGCCGGCACAAACGTGTGCCTTGGAGTTATTGGTTCGAATCAGCTGTTCACACGTGGAGCACAATCTCAGTAAGTCACAAGCACTTTTCTGCTAATGAGGTTGTGTTCTGCGATGTTGTTTGTAACAAGAGGGACTGACAAAGCTTCGTCGACACGTCGAACAATGCACGTGTTTTTCAGGAAGGCATGGCTTTGCAGCTAAACAGCCCCGACATCTCTCTCCGCAATGAATGTGTTTCTCCCGACTGTTAAATCCTTGGTCACGTTTCTCGCAGTAGTAAGAGTATCCCAGAAATCCTGTGATACTGGTGATGGCATCGAAATGTTCTTGGTGATAATAGATGTGAATGTATTTTCCTTCGGGGAAATCGGGTTCTCCAAACAGCAGAGCTCCGCGAACTTCTTGAGAGTGTACTTTCAAGGTGTAGCGAGGAGCCAAGAATTCTTGAAGTGGTTGCATTTGAGAAATGTCACACACGGTCTCTTTCCATATCCCTGGTTGTTGTAACAGGTGTTCTGTTTCTTTTCGTTGTTTGGCTTTCTCCGATCGTCGAATGTTATTCCATTCTCTTTTCCATTCTACGGTCTCGTTCTTTTTGGCATACGTTCGCCCCACCACGATGGCCCGAGCTAAGCACATCTGGTCTTGAGAATTTTCGATTTGGAGGACACTGTGTTTGGTACTGCGAAGGTCGTCCACCAATAACGCTTTTCTGCTTCGTCCGCTACCTCGAGGAGGGGATACGTGAGTCATGCGAAGTGTAGCCTTTCCATCCGTGATGGTAAACTCTTCGTTGGATTGTTGAACGTGTTCTATTTTGTCCATGACTTTGGCTGGTCTTAATTCTGCTGGCGTACTGAACTCGATCCAAGCAGGCGACTTCAAACTGTCGTGATGAATGGACAGTCTCAACCGATCGTCCTCTTTCGCTCCGCATTGTTGTTTCAAGTTCTGTAACACAGAATCCCACAAATTGGTAATGAACCCTGCAGCTTTCTCGGTAGGCACTTCAGACTTGAAGTCTTTAAAGTTGACGGTGTAAGTGTAAGCCGTGGTTAAAAATTTTCTAGAGGTCATTTTTTGCGTATCTCGAATACGATAGTAATTTTGGGGAGCCACGGTAGGACTTTCTTGGTGAGGGGTTGTGGATTCTTTGGGTTTGGTTGAAGGTATGGTTTCAGGCTCACTCATCTCCTGTTCGAAATCGCTAGCATGGACTTGAGCTAGCACTTCAGCAAGCAGTGTTTCAGGCGGTACGGAAAGTCTCTGTCGTCGTGGCCTCTTCGTTTCTTCTTCTTCTGTTTTCTCATGGATTGGGCGTGATCTTTTCATCTTGATGTCTTACTTGAATCTGATTCAGTTTAACACAGAGTCTGTCCATATATAGAGAGAGACCTTCCTACCATCAGAATCACTATTCGTTATTCAACTTTCAAACAGTGAAGATGGAAGAGTCAAGAAGACAGATTGCCTTTCTGGTCAGAGATTTGCAGACAGTCCTTCGAAAGTATACAACTTTCAAACAGACAAAGGACTACTCCTCCATCGCCTCTCGAGATAAAAGTCACGATACTTGCTATATCTGCCAAGAGAAAGGTCACTGGGCTCCAGAATGTCCACAACGTCAAAAAAAAAAAAAAAAAAAAAGGAAAAGAAAAGAGAGACAAATGGAACTGTAATGGTAGTACTTGATACATATCATGACGTCATCGCCAGACCGCCAATGTACTGGTTAATTATGCATTTTTGTCTCTTTCATTTCCAATAGGAAGAAAATATAAACTTGTACCAATAAACGAAGATTCTGATCAAAGTATGTGCCATCATAATCCATTGAAATACTTATTCTACCAAATTTGTAAAGTTAATTATTTCTCTAGATACTGGCTCTAAATTTGCATCTCTATTCAATATGCAATGTAGATAGAATTCCATTAAAATTATATATACCATAATTAGCAGTAATTTTGTCCACACTTTATAGACGGATAAGTGGAGTCGTGGTGGCTCATTGGTTAGCGTGCCGGACTCACGACCGAAAGGGTGCAGGTTTGAATCCTACCATAGGATCAGCCAGGGTCAGCTACCGTGGTGTGTCCTTGGGCAAGTAACTTTACTCCAATTGCCTCGGCACTAAATAACCTACTTCTGTTGCTGTGTCGTAAAGCACCAAACCAAACCAAAAACCAAATAGATGCATAAAACAGAAGCTTGGCTTAAGTTCTGACACACTACAAAGCAAAGCCATCCCTTGTTGCCTGGTTTTCATTTCCTTTTATTCCTCCGTTAAATGTGATTGATTTTCATTACTTCATTGCTGTTTGCCGATGAATATTACAAGTTATAAACTACCAAAAAGTGTCGAGGATACCCAGGTGCTATTTTTCACCCGAATAATTTAAATGGCAAGCAATGTATGATGTGTCCAGGATGTGGCAAGGCATGGACTGATCTTATCGTCATTCTTAGGGATGGTAGATTAATTAATTCCAGATTGACCCAATGCAACATCCGCTGGATGTGACATCTTAAGCATGAGCTTTTCAGCTACATAACGCCAATTTATAAAGCAAAGGAAATAACAATGTGTTAACGTTCATATGATAGCAAACTTTTTGTGTCAAATAGTGAAGCACATAGTCTTCCTATTATATCGTCCGTACACCTTACGGCACATGGCCCTTGTTCACTAATAGAATGCTAGTTTTCATCATGTGACTTTGAAGACTCACCCTGGAAAGATGCAGGCTATGATCTGTGGAATAAAGTCGAGGCCTTGACGAAATTATTAATTTCATCCAGCGACATATATAACACCTATAAATGTCTCAGATTTTTTAAAATTATCTTGCGCTTTGTTGTTTTGTCGACCAACAAATGTGAAAAGGGACAACGCGACTATGCGATATGACACAAATTAGCCACCATATATAAGTGAAGTGTTTACAATGACAAATGACAATGACAATGACAAAATCTTTATTACACTCAGGTAAACGCAACATATGAGGTAAAATATTAGTGTCTTACTTTGCATGCGTTTACATCAGGCATGGACGAAATAATATTTTTCATAGTTCATAGTAGAGGCAATTTAATTCAGATTGAAAGATTCACAATCAATACTCCAATGGAATACGAACAAGTACAAACTGAAATACATTGATGCTGATATAACTGGAAAGAAAGGATATAAATTACTATAAATGGAACACAAAATTAATCTGTAGTAAACTCATTACTTTACGATGATGAACCTATGGTACTTTTCTCTTCCTAAAAAAATGGATAGAACAACATACACATCGAGTAAAGATGATTAGAAATGAACTAAATTTTGATAAAGTAATATCAGTCATTTTAGAGAATTTTCTTAAAAACGCAACTTTCTCAGAACTCAATAATTCTTTAAACTTTGGTACATTTGGTCTGATACAGAAGTGTTTCGGTAGTAGTTGCTTTTTTGTTCTCTGAAATAAAGGAAATAATGAAATTCATCACACGCAAAGTTTGCTCAATCTTTCATGTCTGGGCAAATTTTTCAATCTTCCCTTCTCTATAGATAAACATTGATTACATGTCGAATTTTTTAAAAATATTTGCTTCATATTTTTTGATAAGTCTTTTAATAAATAGTGTTCTAATTTTAATTCCGTTTTAAAAATTATATATGTATCGACTTTTGTCGAATTAGTAATGGATGATTCCCATGTCTGTATAAACTGATCAAGAAGTCTTTTCTTAAAGATTCTATCTAACCAGGATTTACTGGGAATATTCTGATTAACCCAAATAAATTGAAACCCAGTTTCCGATAAGATGTTATGAATGATCTCTATCCATTTACTTCTCCCTAAACCATTATTATATTTTTGCACAAGTCTCAGATACATGATATAAGATAGTTTTGTTTGTGTACCATTAATGAGATTTACCCAATAGCCAACGTTCTCGTTTATATTTGTAAATGTGGAGGGATTCTACCACGCTCACCATAAAGCATATACGTGTGGGTCTATTTTTCAAAAAACTTTTAGCACATATTTTAGAAATTCTAAATAAACCCGTTCCATCATATCTAATATTTCAAAACCCCAGATCTCAGCTGCGTATGCAAGAATTGGAACTATTGTCTTATCAGAAAATTTAAGCTGACAGTGAACACGTAAATGAAGATTTAATATTCGTTTCTTAAGAAGATTCATAGCTTTCCCAGCTTGACTAATTAGATTCTTAATTCCCAATAAATATCTACCATTCTTTCCAAGGATCAATCCTAAATATTTATAATTTCTGACAATTTCAAGTTTCGAATCTCCTAATTTGAACTTCACATTTTGTCTATTTCTACATTTCCTTAAAATCATAACTTTGGTTTTGCTTGTGTTAATGATATGTTTTATATTGTTTGCCGAAATTAAAGAATACGTCAAGATTATGTTGCACATCTCTTGGATTATATGAAAACACAACGGTATCGTCTGCAGAGAGTAAAACAAATAGTTCTAAATATCTTAATATATCTCCATCCAGTAAATCAACTGTTCTGCCATTACAATTCGAGCTCAAAAAGTGATTCTCGATGTCATCCAGATACAGGGCAAATAATACAGGAGAAATATTTTCGCCTTGTCTAACTCCTTGATTGCAAGTAAATAGTCCTGATTTCTTTCCATTGTGGAAGATACAAGACTTTACATCCATATACATGTTCATTATCACCTTGAGTATTTTCCCATTTATAGCAGTGTTAATACATTTTCTCCATAAACCAACTCTCCATACCCTGTGGAAAGCCTCAGAAAAAATCCACAAAAGTGCAAAACAATGTTTTACGTCTTCTATTTAACAATTATTTTAAGGAATTTAAGACAGATATATTATCAGTTGTGGAGTATTCTTTACGGAAACCTGCCTGAGCCTCAGATAGTAAATTGTTTTCTTCCAGAAAAAGCGAAATTCTATTGTTAAGAAGAGCAGTCAAGACCTTACGAAGACAACTCAGTAGAGTAACAGGCCTGCAATTGGTAGGATCTGATTTATCTCCCTTGCTTTTATATATCGGTTTAATCAACCCTATAGTTTAGGTTTCTGGAACCAGGGGCGACGATGATGTCCCAAAGGGCCAGAATAAGATGCCTGAATTTTTATCAGCAATTTTGGCGCCCCAAAACCTCTGGCGTCCGTGGCAACCGCCCCGTCCGCTACATCCCCACCCCATTAGTACGCTACTGTCTGGAACAATACTTGTATTTAAAATCAGGTTAAAAATGTTTAGAAAAACAGGAAGAAAAATTTCTCCTGTACATTTCAAATATTCATTCAAGATGTAATCTTCACCAGGCGACTTATTAGATTTCAAATTTCTCAGGACGTTCAGTATTTCCTCTGAATAGATTGGTTCATTTAGTGCTGCGTAATGTTCTATATTTAATGGTTCCTCATTTTCCTGTCTCGTCATTATTCTCATGTGTATATGTCTAAAATAATCATAAAAGGTGTTCATTTCGATAGATATGTCAAATTGTTTATTATTGACCAGTATTGTTTCGGATTTGTTGTTTGCAAGTTTCTTAGTTTATCTTGGGTTTTCTAGTTGCGCAAGTTTACACATTTTCTGATTGTTTTCTTGTAATTTTTACGGGCAGAAAGCATGTCATTCTGACTTTGGGGTGTTTTTAGTCATGAGTAATTTTTTAGTAGTATGATATTTATTTCAAGCTAGCTAACATTCTCTTCCAAAATATGGTTAACCATGTAGTTTATTATGAAATATTTGTTTATTGTTCCTATTTGCCAATGATTTATTAGCACTATCCAAAAGAATTTTTGCAATTTCATCAAAAATCTCATTTACCTTCTGTTTATCGATATTCGTAGCTTCTCTCGAGTCATGTATTTTGTGACTTAAGGCTTCCACCGAGTCTCTATTAACGCTTGCTATGAACATATTTTTCTTATCAGATCTCTTCAATCGTTTTTTGATAGATTTTGCCTCAGGTAAGCGCGTATTCACCTTTGTATGTACCATGTAAGTCACTGCATTATGAATTTCAGAGAACATTGGATAAATATCATGAAAACAAAATTGTTTGATAGAATTAAAACCTTCTACAATGGTAACTAAATAGTCTATTACACTTACACCTTAACTTGAACATTTGCCTATTTCTTTGTCATATCCAATTCTTGAGTTGGAGCCGTTGAGTCTGGCACTACGGGAACGGCGTGGAGTGACATCCAATATTCGGGTTTGGGCATGTAGGCTGCACTGTCAATGGGGGCCAGGAACTTTTCATCCTTAACACGCCAATGCCCTCAGGAGCAAACTGTTGTTGTATTGCTCTCCTTGAAAGCATGCAAGCTATGACATTTGTTCTTACATATAAGGGTTGCGTATTTGTAGCAGATGGGTTCTTTTTTTGCATAGGCTTGAACTCCATCTAGTCGGGCCAGGTGCTCCCGCTTGATGTGAATAGAGTCAGTTGCAATTCGTAAGGCCTTAGTGGGAAACCTTTGCAGCATGTTGGTAAAGTTAATGCCCACGTAGTCAAGTATGGAAACCCGGAGGTGCATGTACTGCGGCTGCCAGCCGTAGTAGAACGTAATAACGTTCCCGTGGGACGTATAGTCATAACCAACCAGAGAGTTGGTTTTGCGGCAGGTGCGCACGAGAAAGTCCAGCTCTCCCCGGTCGGTAACCAGGCAGCGCGTCACGCGCTTACAGTAGTTTGCACTACCGGCTGTAAATTTGCCTATGATAATGCGACCCATTTTCTTGTCCTCCAGCAGCCAGAATTTGGTCTCTTTTTGTAGGAGATGATGGCCTCGGTCACTTTGAGGTGAATGAGCACGTCCGTCTCGACCATAAACCGCAACAGCGCGATGGGAGCCCAGACGCGGTCATTGCGGGCAGCCTCGTTTTATTTAGGCTTGCTAAAGTGACGGCCAAACTAAGCAGGAATAACTAAGTGGCGGTCAGGGGCAAAGGCCCAAGAGCGCAGCTGTGCAAATCCCGTGAGGTCTTGAGTGCGGCGGATACCTCGCTAAAATCTTTGATGGCCAACCCCATAGTGTTTTCTGTATACTTGCTGCAGGCTGAAATAATCTGCAGATACTTCTCCTGTGCTGTAAAGCACTGACCTTTGGCTTGAATTCTGTTATCCATTCAATGGCATTCCAGACGTCGCTCTCGTAGTACTTAACGATGCGCGTCTCTGGGAAGTGGAGATCTTGAAACTTGCTCCTTTTTTCTGAATAAGCTAGCTGATGCTGCACCCTATCACAACCACACGGATGGCAAAGCCTGGCTTTGGATTTAGTACCCTTTCCAAACAACGATATGTTGTAGGCAAAGTTATATATATTCTAAGGGTTTCTCTTGTGTTACATTATCCAAAAGCTTCTCAAGTGAGTTCGCATCAAAATACTTCTGTGGTACAGAGTGTAAGCGGATACACTAAACAGTAAAATAGAAATCTCCAGATTAGAACATAGAGAGTGTGGTACTTGATACGAAAAATTATGCTAATACTGTACCTTTGAATACTAGAAATTATGAGTATTAGCCTTCTAAAATCAGTAAGTCTCAAAACGTTATTCCAGAAAAATGAAGGAATTTTCATCACCATCTTATCTCTAATCAGTCATACGAACAAGTCGTCCGTGCATTACAAGCACTTTGACCACATAGTTATGAAAGTAAAATTAATTTGGACAAGTTGTTCAAACTTTTAATCTATATTTAATCCATATTATTGAAGGTAAGACACATATGAATACGATGGTAATTTCAATTTGTTATTAGTTCTAAATGAGCATCAACAATATCAAAACCAGAAAATCAAAAGATATAGCTTTATTTTACAATCCTATCAAACGAGATTTAAAAATAAACAATTCTACTTTACTGTTTAAGTATTTTAGGTTTGGGTAAATTGTCAATTGAAAGGGAGGGGGTAATGATTTATTGCTGCACTGCTTGTCACCAGTAGCCGTTTCTTCGAAAAAAGGCTTCAGTAACCATGACACTTTTACAATCCATAATTATCAAAGGATCTTATATAGTTCATCAAGGTTTGAGACTTGGAAAATTTATTGCATGAACTGATTACCATTTACCTCTGCATCACGCACACCAACCTAGCATCACGCACACCCACCTAGGATCACGCACACCCACACAGCATCACGCACACCCACCCTAGGATCCCAAACACTCAGATATAGCGTCATCTAATTCGCTAAGAGAACGCGTCTACGCTGTTCGCTTGAAATCATAAGAACACAATCGTTAGTCCCTGATCAGCCGGCACATTATACGTAAATAAATCTGGATCTACGCAATTCGCAGTTGGGTGCTCCTTACACTCGAGCATATAAGCTACAAGTATATCCAAAAGTAGGCGAAGTTTTGTCAGCATTTATGTATTATTATTAAAATAAAAGGCTAAAGTTTAACATTAACATGGGTTTCCGCTAAACATTGTTACTGACAAGCACAAGCGCAAAAGCCGTTACCGTTAAGTGTTTGTTTCCTGCGCATTATCAAAGGTTAGCATGCATTGCGATTCCACCGTACAGCTAAGTTTTGCATACTCAGTACGTCTTAATGAGGAAAGGTGAACTTTGAATAGTAGACATTTTGGTATTTCTGGACCATAGTGAAATTTATTACGACTACACATTTTCGTCGCATGGGCGAACGAATGAATATTTCAAGAAATTATAATTCCAGAATTATCGAAATGTAAACTACTCTAAAAAGTAATAAACCAGAGATACTAAAGAGTATTTTTTTTACAAATTAAAACAAAATACTAGACCACTCAGATTATGAAGACAATCAGAAAAAACAAAATAATAGTTTTAATTTTTTATACACATCATAGATAATGACACAAATATACATTATATTGAATTCAACAGGTTTCAGAGAGGTGATATAAATATTTTTGCATAAAAGCATACACTGTCGGGGGAGAGAGAGAGATAATGCCGATTTGTTTACAAATGTGGATGCAATAAAAGTGTGGTCAAAGCTTGTTCTGTTGAAGGACAATTGTTCAAGATAACAAAAGTGTTAATTTGTTGATTTCATTCATTAAGAAAGATATACGACAACGTTTTGGGAAATATGCAGATTTACAGATTGCTTTCAGTGATGATTTCATTGAAATAAGCAGATTGTTAAAACGGCACAGTACTTGAAAAGAATACCATACTTGACTGATGTACTTAAATATACAAAATTATATTCAGCTAAATTTACAGTACAACTTGAAGATCTCGTAAGTACTACAACGTCAATCTACAAGGATTGGACAAAAACTGACATAGAATTTATAGAAAACAAGTTCGATTTAAAACAGTATTTGGTGACTCTTTAAATGAATTAGCTGTTTTAGAAACACCAAAAGGAATGGCAAAGTCTGGCAGAGTTCTGAAATTATTCATAAAAAGAATTGACGAAACCTTGCAAATTGCTTAAATAAAAATAACTCTTTTTGACACGGTCGACCTTTTGGTTTTGTTGATAACACCTAAAGACAATTTATCAGACATCACGTATTATCTTGGGGATTTTATTTCGTTTTAAGTGACAAACAAATGAAAATACTTAAGACAGCTTTACTACAATCCTGATAGTCCAGTTGCTTGCACAAATATCATTATTAATTGTGGCAATAAATTAAATAGAGCACAAAGAAAAGAAAATACAATGAATTGAAAGAATGGTTAACAGAGAAATCTACTCACGCATTACACAAGTAAGCAAGAAAAACAATTCTTAGACAAACGTGTATGATGGCAGTCAGGTGAAGGACCATTAGCAGGCAAACATAGTTGAAGTGCAAGCATATAAAAAAAAATACAAGGATGGATATAAATAATGCTTCTAGAGAAATCATCAAAGAGAGAAAACCTGAAGAGATACAGTTCGAAGAAAGAAAAGAATGTTAGAGCAAAAGGCTTAATAACTTGCTGGAAAAGAAATCATTGAATACTTTCAACTTACTCAGACAAAGCAGCATCCGCAGTGGAAACGTTTTAAAGAACCATAAGGTTTACAATGTGGAACTATGTTGAGCAAAATAAAAGCAGAAAATGGGTTGACATTTTACCGAAGCTAATAAAGGGATACAATAACACTCATCACAGATAAATAAACCTGACTCTTGTTGATGTAAGCAATAAAGGATACAAAACATAAGTGTTGATTAACCTATTTGGATACCTGTCAACAATTACATTTGGATCACTTAAATTTGAAATTGGTAAAACAATTAGAATTACAAACTACAATACAATTTTTTTAAAGGGTTACCTACGTAACTTTACTGAGGAAATATTTAAACCAGTCAAGTAATTTTGGGTGATCCAATTGTTTACAAATTGGAAGACTTGAAGGGAGAGGTGACAGAAGGATTGTTTTACGAACAATAGTTATCACTGTATGACAAAAAATATGACATATACAATGTTGAAATGATTTTAAAACGTATAGTTTGAAACTAGCTGAAAATAATATGCTATTAAAATGAATAGAGGAAAATATAGATACAAGTATTAAGGAGTAGAAACACTTTATGCTTTAAACGATAGCGAGTGTTTGTAGGTGACAGACGTGGAAAAACAGAGCATTAGAAAATGCAGGAGTTAAAACATGCATATGTGAAATACTAGAGGGAAGAAAAGAAAGTCCAGTCAAAGACATCACAGGTAAATAACAAAATAATACACCTGGAAAACGCGATAAAGAGACTGCATTGCAGACGATGTCCTAGCAGGGTAATACAATACATAACTGAAGCAATGCAAAGAGATAACATTCAAAAATGTGAAATGAATTCAAACTACATCTAATAAAGCCAAACATCAGATACAACTAAATTCCTACAAGCTAGTCTATGTGGTTTTTGACAAGAGAAAGGATGATGAAAATCACTTCAATGTTGATTAAATCATGGGGACTTTTAATCTTCTATAGAATTACATTCAAAGAAGGTATAGAAATGACACAACCAAGGATGCAAGGAGGCTCAGTGTTTTTGCACGAGAAAAAACACATTTCAGCTCCGGAAGAGAGTTGTTCGTTAGGGACATCACCTTAAATTTATGAATCTGAAATAATGGACATTAGGTACAGATATATATATAATACTACTTTTGTAGACGCTAGAGAAACATTGGAGGACTACAGTCTTAAAGTAATAGCCTCTAGTTCTAAAGAAATAAACTTTACTTCTAATGTGATTGTTCCTTCGTCGTCGCATGTGGCGACAAGGTCTCCCGAAGGCAGATTTGCACACGTGTAGAGCACGATGGACTTAAGATTTAAATAAGCTAGCATGTACAGAACCTTATCCGTGCCCAGCTACGATATTCGATGCACCTGTTGACCGTGAAATTACTAAAAGTATTCAATGGGATAAAATTTTATGACACTGAAAAAGATTGTTTCACCTACAAACCATCAACCATTTTTAAAACTTATGTATTTAAGATCACAACAAAGGACGAAGGGGATATATACAGAGTACAGTGTGACATAAGATTTGGCAAATTCAAGTAAACTGGGCAATGTGGATGGCTACTGCAAATTGTGAGATATCGTAATGATATTTAGGAAAGAAAAATGTTCCAGAGTTGGTCAAATCAGTATACAGATTTGACGTTTATTTTTCACACGAAAAACTGTTGTCTGGAAATAAAATACCTTTTACTAGCTTGTCGTTATTACGTTGATGCAACAGGTTGAACGTACTTCTTTCTGCAAGATAGCAAAGGAGTAACAGATGAAGGTATTACAAGCTTAAATCAAAGTACCGTGAGTTATGTAATTTGCATCCAAACTGAAATTAGACTATGCTTGTGATGGTGACGGAATATATTTGTTACCGAGTGAAATTGTTGGATAAAACAACAATTTACAGAAATCCATTGACTTGTATAAACTTAGATTAAACCCTACTACTTATACTAATGTAGAAAACAATGTTATTTCAACGGCTGATAAACAATATGTGATCGTACGACATAAAAGTTTAGAAGACAAAATTAATAAAACGTACATAGAACGGAAGGATCGTTCCTCCACCACGCGTGCAGAGGACGATTACACCTCTGGAGCACCTTGCCTTAGATACGATAATTGATGGCAATTTAGAAACGTTAAAAATTTATCTCGAAAGAAACAAGCAATTACTTATATATGATACTAATGATTGCAGTGGCTGCTATAGTTTCAAATAGTTTATGAACCTCTAATTCTGTTAGATGCTTTGTTTACATTCCTGATCAAAAGTGCAAATAACAAACCAGAACTAATGTCAAAATTAGTAAAATAACATGTACGGCTAAGAAAGAAACAACCTTTTTATCTGTTTTCAAAAGCCAGTTTGATACATTGTCCATCATTCTCGGCAAAGCTGCTGCTGGGTTTGTTTTTTTTTTGGCTAACACAAACCAAAATTACCAATATTTATTAAGCCTTTTTTCAACTCTGCCAATGATCGAATCATCTTTGCCTTCTAATGTTCTAATGGAGTAGCACCTCTTCCACCATTTTCTATTCAACCTTATACCAACGTTGCTATATACAGAGCAACAGTTAGTATTGCCATACCTACTACAGTAACTATATCAGCTATTGTTACACCCATTCTTTCATTCAATTAACCCCCTTAATTGTGGGGAACCATGCTGCGCTGGAGGGGTGTACTTAATTAGAGTCAGGTGGTTGCAAACTGTCAACACACCTGACCACTAAATCCCCCTATGCGTGCTTTGCACGCTGCGGGGGTACATAGTCGTACATGCCCGAAGGGCGAAAACGACTCTAATTCAAGTATCAATCAATCAAAAACAGTAGTATTTAGAGACTTATCTAATGGCAATTTTTCTTTACTTTTTTAAATTGTATTTTTCAATATTGTCTCTGAAAACTCTTTACAAATGTGTTTGCTGTTCAACTACTAGTACGTTGATGCTCTCAACGCTTCCCAACGGTTGTTATTTTACAGTACTTCAGTAAAGACTCTTTGATATTGATGTGCACACTCTCCCCAATGGCGGGTAAAATAATTGTGTCACAGTGGGAGGAAAATATTAAAGTGTAGAATTTTCGCAGCTAAACTAGGATTGGACCATAGAATTCCAGTTAATCTTCTTTGGTACTGTTTACTTCGCATTTATACAATTCACTGCGATCGAAAAAGAAATCCATGTTTACCAATGGAAATGAAAATGACGCAAAAAAGGAAGATGTGTAGATATGACCAAAAATACTCTGAAGAGAGAAAGTAAAAATCTTAAAACATTGTACAATATAGCCACGCGTGCAATACGATTATAAACATGACCATTTTCCAAGGCAGATCGCCCTAGGTTGCATATTTTTAATTGTAATGGTTGTTTGTGTCGTCAACATGACTTGTTCATTTCATGTTGCCTTCCATGCTCATGTGAGGATAAAGAACAAGTACATACATTTAACCCATTTACTGCCGGTAAACACTCACATGCTTTTACAGTTGAGGACACTACTGACGATACCTTAACATGTACAAAAGCAGATGAAATTTGAACCTCAAAGAAAGAGGTTATAAATTTAATTTGTAGGCAAAGACTCCATGAAAGAATGTTTCACATAGTTTCTATGACATGCTCGTCATTACTCCTACAACACGGAAGTAGCCGGCTGCAGTTTGGTGTGGCAGTCAAAGTCATGGCAAATAAATACTTAGTGGCCGGCTGCAGTTTGGTGTGGCTGTCAAAATCATGGCCAATAAATACATACGACCCTGACGATTAAATATTTGATTACCCTGTGTAGCTGGTGTCTTTGAAACATCTTTTTGAAATATTAAAGGTCTAAATGCGACTCTCATACGAACACTAAAGTCTAAATATCTTTTTTAGCTATACTGGTCATAGACCAGAACAGCTCATGGGATGGTCTTTCGTTCGTCGTCCGTCCGTTAGCATAAGTTTGCTATCACAAATCCTCCTAAACTACTTGGAGGATTGTCATGAAAATTTAAAAACATGTATCCCATTTATCATTTGGTTCTAAAAGAAAATGGTGCCGCTCGGACATCCAATATGACGGCCACAGTATCCATCTTGAAAATCTTGTTATCGCTACTCCTCCTAAATGAATGGTCACATCAACGTGGGGTTTTCTCTAAAAGACTTCTTATGATGTATAGTTCGTGCTCAGTACAAATGGTGCCTATCTAATGTCCAATATGGCTGCCACGGCAACCATCTTGGAAATCCTGTTATCGTTACTCCGTCTGAGCAGAAAGTCATATTGACATGGGCTTTGCACAATAAGACTTCTTATGATGTTTAGTTGGGTCTAAATGAAAATGGTACCGATCTGATGTCTAATATGGCCGCCACATGTGCCATCTTTGAAAGCTTGTTATAGTTACTCCAGCTCAATGAATGGTCATATCGACAAGGGGTTTTCACTGAAAGACTTATGATGTCTTGTTGGTCCAAAATGACAATGGTGCCAATCTGATGTCTAATATGGCCGCCACAGCAGCCTTCTTGAAAATCTTGTTATCGCTACTCCTCCTGACTAAAAGGTCATATTTACATGGGGTTTTCACTAAAAGATTTCGTATGATGTATTGTTGGTCGTTTATGAAAATGGTGCTGGTTGCACATTAATTTGGCTGCCACTGCTACCATCTTGAGAATCATGTTATCGCTACTCCTCCTGAATGGATGGTTGTATCAACAATGGATTTTCACTACAGGGCTTCTTACGATGTCTAATTGGTCCTAGATGAAAATGGTGCCCCTCAGACATCCAATATGGCCACTACAGTGGCTAACTTGAAAATCTTGTTACCACTACTTCTCCTGAATGAATGATTATATCAGCATGGGTTTTCACTGAAAGACTTCTAATGATGTCTAGTTCGTCGTAAATGAAAATGGTGCCAATCTAACCTCCAATATGGCCGCCACAATAGCCATCTGGAAAATCTTAATATCGCTACTTCTTCTAGAGGGCTGGTAACATCAACAGTGTGCTTTCACCAAAAAGACGACTTATGATGTCTAGCTGATCTTAAATGGAAATGGTGCCAGTCTGATATCCAACATGGCCATCTTGAAAATCTTGTTACTGCGACTCATCCAAAACGGAATGTCATATCAACAGGGGGATTTTCACCAGAAGACTTTTAATAATATCTTGTTGGTCCTAAATTAAAATGGTGCTGATCTGACGATTAACTCAATGAAATCCGCATGCTTGTAGTAGTCAAGAAAAATGACTACTCACATACAGTTATGGAAAACAAAGCAGTGTCTTTAATTTGAATTGCCGTAAATTATTCTTTTTTTCTGCATTTTATCATATCCAATGGATAAGCAGACACATCCACGCGGTGTTGTTTTATTTCTTCTTTTTTTTTCCCCTAAGTAACACAGAAAAATGGTCCCCCGTATATTTCAAACGGCTCTCTTATGTTCAGCACCAAATACCATGTGCTGATAATTTGCTATTAATATTACTATTACTATTTTTTACCGATAATGGTGTAGCTATTTATGCTTTTACCGACACTGATTGTCACTTTTATTTCTTATAATTGAATATTGCAGATAAAATAACGGAACATTATCTTCAGTGGTTACTGTTGAAAATAAAATGTTTACGTTGGGCTTTACTTGTAAACAAGAAGAAAAAATGCCCGCCCGAAGTTTACTTGAAAGAATCTATGTTTACGTTAACAGAAAATAAGCGAATGTTGAAATGTTGTCCATTGAGCTCTTTTGGTTTCATCAGTGAGAAAATAGTGGCTGCGAAAGTCAAAAACAACACGTACATCTTTATTAACATTATTGCAGGACCATGAACGGAAGTGTCTACATTGTGTCATACTCATTCCCAAACACCAGAATAATTAATGTTCCTTAAGAACCCACTTCACTTTCATCTTATCGACACTTCTGTTTAAGCTGTTTACAAGTTATCAAAACATAAATATCAAATATGTATGGGTAACATGCACACACATATACATATACACACATATAAACACACATGCATATTTTCAAGTGCGAGTAAAGGATACGCAATTAAAATATGTCACTCTCCTTGTTTCCTGATTCATATAAAACAAATAAGGACTGCATTTAAAAGGACACCGGAGATTGCTCCAAGAGGGAATAATTATTGATCATATTTTAGCGGTGAAACACTTCTGAAGACGGAAGACTATATTAAGTCTATTAAATGTGCAACTCAGTATTGCGTATACACTTAATTTAAAAAAGATAGGCCAATTGAGTTAAAAATGAGAAACATTGACCTCTGCCTTTTTCATGGTGTACATATTTGTATATATTATTGACTTTCCTGTATGTTTTGTATTTAAAATGTGGTACCCTAAAAAGGCTAACAATAGCTAATATCGGCTGCCCTTTAATTTCAAATTAAGTGAAAATATATTTAAACTGAAGAAAAGAATTTTGAATTTCAGCAACTTTATTGTATCTACCAACATAAGAATAAAATCAATCTACTTATCAGTTCCCCGTCTACATTAAGATATATTTCAGATAATCAAGTTTTAACCCGGTAATTGTTCATAAAATTACGTACTAGTATCAAGAAATTATGAAATTTAAGGTCAGTCGCCGCAATTACCTACGTTTCGGTTAGGCAGGAGGGTCAGTTTGTATATTTATTGTTTTTGGTATGTCTATTTCGAAAACGTTCCGGAAATGTATCGACGTGCTGCAATTTCAGTTTATAAAACTTGTTCTTGTACAATAAACATGTACAGAACATTTAAATAATTCTGAAGAAAAGGAATCACATTCTTTGTCCTTTGTGTAAATTTCAATATGACAAAAGGACAAAAAATAATAATTTGGGGCATAGCTTTCATTCTGTTTTCTTTGGTCAATAAACACACTGTAGAATCAGAGAATTAAGAGTTATTTTTTGAGGAATAAGTTTGTGGACTTATATTGTTTCTTCCTTTCATCATTCTAAGTTATTTTTTTAAATATACATTTTCAATTTGATGATTTCAAATTCTACAAAGAAAAGCAAATTTTATTCCCGACGACAATTTTTATGTCACGTAAATTGTTTATTCGTAGGCTAAAATATATAATGGTTAACATATGTTGTTTTCAAACTCGCATATTCTGCTTTTGCTTCTTTTTATATGGTGGCTTTGATTCTACTGCGCTTACCCTACTGTTGTCTGTGTTCACTTACCTCTTTTTTCATAATATTTTTGCGCATGCAGTATAAAATATCGTCAAAGTCTGATTGCAACATAGTGTAAATTTGGTTTGTACAGAAGCTTTATTTTAAAAACTTTTGTAATTTTGTTGCCCTTTGTCTTGATTCAAGATCATGGTTATATATTTTAATATATTGAGTGTGTGTGTGTGTGTGTGTGTTTGAATTTTATTTTATTGGTCTTCAACCATTTCTTTAAAGCAATGCGGTCTGTAGCGACCTATCCCAGAGTCTAATTTTGTTCTTGTATAAAGATGGTGGCTTTGATCGTATCGACTATTATATCCGACAGAACATTTGGCGCTAAAGGTTGTCTAAATCACCGAGTTCATATGTAGCATTGAAGTGATTTACACAGTTTAAAGCAAAAGAGGAAAAATATTGTAATCTCATTTACTCGTGGGATACGTACAGAAACTTAGCTTTTCCCACGTATTAGCCAATACGTTAATTCAAGTTTCTTCTAAGCTAACCAGTTGTGAAATTGTAGCTTCTTTCCATGCTCAGTTTTAAAAAAAATATTTACCATCTTTATTTTTTTTTATCATTCCTTGTGCGTTTTCCTCTTTGAATTCAGTAAGTTTCTTCTCTTCATGTGAACTTTACAAGGGATAACATTGAATCATCTGCAAGCGGGCACACATAGAAGGAATAAAACAAAATTGAATGTTTAAAAATTAAGTTCATTTTAATGAATCCTTTTTAGTCATTTCGTTTAAAGTTTTAACATATGTTTCACGACATAGTCCTTTTGGTCCATCTTAGAAGGATAGCAATAAATGATAATTACAAATTACAAGCTTGTACCCGAGATGGTATATACAAGGTGTATGTTAGTCCCTGCTTGTTGAGAGATAGTGTATACAAGGTGTATGTTAGTCCCTGCTTGTTGAGAGATAGAATATACTAGGTGTATGTTAGACCCTGCTTGTTGAGAGATAGAATATACTAGGTGTATGTTAGTCCCTGCTTGTTGAGAGATAGTATATGCAAGCTGTATGTTAGTCCCTGCTTGTTGAGAGATAGAATATACTAGGTGTATGTTAGACCCTGCTTGTTGAGAGATAGTATATGCAAGCTGTATGTTAGTCCCTGCTTGTTGAGAGATAGTATAAACAAGCTGTATGTTAGTCCCAGCTTGTTGAGAGATAGTATATACAAAGTGTATGTTAGACCCTGCTTGTTGAGAGATAGTATATACAAGGTGTATGTTAGTCCCAGCTTGTTGAGAGATAGTATATACAAGGTGTATGTTAGTCCCTGCTTGTTGAGAGATAGTATATATAAGGTGTATGTTAGTCCCTGCTTGTTGAGAGATAGTATATACAAAGTTATGTTAGACCCTGCTTGTTGAGAGATAGTATATACAAGGTGTATGTTAGTCCCTGCTTGTTGAGAGATAGTATATACAAGGTGTATGTTACTCCCTGCTTGTTGAGAGATAGT
Source organism: Margaritifera margaritifera (assembly GCA_029931535.1). Taxonomy (NCBI): domain Eukaryota; kingdom Metazoa; phylum Mollusca; class Bivalvia; order Unionida; family Margaritiferidae; genus Margaritifera; species Margaritifera margaritifera. The sequence continues at coordinate 2,127,813 of JAQPZY010001348.1, read as the reverse complement.
ATATACAAGGTTTATGTTAGTCCCTGCTTGTTGAGTAGGGGCAGAGATACGGATTTTTCACAACACCCCTACCGATATACTATAACAAAACAAACACCATCTCATATTGTTTTCATGTATCTGCTGATTACGAAAAGTGATGTTTAAGTTGCCAGACCCAATATTAAAGTTTTTGGCCGTTTGTATGGTAACCATGAGAATGAATCGGAAGCAACACTATGCATGAGACTGCGCCAGGTGGAACGATCCTATGCGAGATCTTCCCAAGACTCTGGGTCAATATTGGAATGTTTCAAGGAAGCTTTGAAGCGTTTCTTCTCACCTCCCTGAGATCGCTTTCCTTCTTTCAGCTCGCCGTAGAAGAGCTTCTTTGGTAGTCGCGCTTTTGACATCCTGGTGACGTGGCCTGCCCATCTCATCATCTCATCTGTGATTTCATCAGCAGAGTGTGGATGCTTGGAATTCCTGCTTGTGTGAGAACCTCAATGTCTGGGACCTCAGGCAACCCATGTGAAAATGGTTCAGCTTCTTCTCATGGCGTCTGTACACCGTCCAGGTTTCGCTTGCATCCAGCAGAGTCAGCATGACAATGGCTTTGTAGACCTTAAGTTTTGTTTGTAGACTGATGTCTCTGTGCTCTCACATACTTGCTTTGGCAATTCTGGCGTTGGTTTGGTCATCGATGTGGACTGCTTATAGTTACTATATATGATGTAAATTTATCTGTCAAAATATAAAAAAAGCAAAAAAAAAACAACAATTTAACCACTTCTAAACACACTTAATGCAGTTTTTCCAATACTGAGCTTGATGCATCTATATTATATTAAGAAAAAAATCACTTTCAATTATATAAATTTGAAAATATGAATTAATATCTTTAAGCATATAAATTCGTTGACAAATATTATATTGTGGAGATTTCCTGAACTCCCGTCACTGCTTTGGTTAAGGAATTTGGGTAGGACAGGAAATACCCAATATGTGATGACATAAGAAAGGGCTATATTTTACATCAGGAGAGAAAAAAGTAGCATTATTCTGATTGAAGTGAAGTCAGTACCTTTAACTTTTATCAAATATAATAAAGTTTTTTAACACGTTCCGTAATGATTCATTTATGTTTTCGTATTCTACAATACACTCTGTGTCTAAAGTCTACAAACGTTAAATCAATAAAGATAGAAATCTAAAAGTTTTGAATTGTATTTATTTCTTATTCATGTATTTATTTAATTAATTAATTTATGTTGTCAATCGTAAAGAAATCCAGACAGCGATTGCTTCATCAGAGTCCTGGGGCCTTCAATGATGCATGTCATATGCCTTTTAAATTGAAATCTTGTGTGATTGTGCTTTGGACCAGATACCGAGGTGCCTTGCATACCTTGTTTATTTAGACAACATTAGTACAACAACTGCCTTTGTATCCTACTTAGATACTGTACCAAGACAGTGTATAATTTTAGTGAATAATTTTATTTTTTAAAGCGTAAAGATGACTTTCTGATTTGAATCCTTCAGAGGATTTAATAAATAGAGACTATTCAAGGAAATTAAAGTTTTCATTTATCCACAGAGGTCTCATATTGTAATGAGTTTGGAAAATCTTTGAAATAAAAGCGAAGTTATTAGTATCTGTTTAAGATGATATTTACCTGACGAAATTAATCCTTTTGGTGCTTTATATATGTTCATATTAACTATTTCTTTTCATCATGCCTAGCCATGAACACCCTTCCAAGTAAGAAAATATATATTTCAATGTCCAGATAAGCGATAAATAAATAAATGAAGCAAAGAAAAGCAAATTGCCGATATCATATGAAAACAAACAATATATATTTTGCTGCTTTGTAGACATAGGAATCTTTGCATTTCCTATGCGGGGGGGGGGGGGGGGGGGGGGGGGAGAGAGAGAGAGTAATAAAGACGACAATTATTGCTCCTTTATTTTAAAAAAATCCACTTAAAGGAAACATGTCTAAAATAAATTACAACTGCCATTTTGTGCTGGAATGCATGGAAACATATCTTCGTACTGTCTAATCAGTTCACATAATGGACTTATTTTAATTATATGTTTAAATTGGATAATATTAAAATCGGAGGTTACTAAAAGTTGTTTCCAAACTGGAATTATGGTTTTCGATAAGAATAGAAAAAAAAACTGCTGGTATAAGCTATAATCTTTAATGCTTTACATCCAATTTCGATTACAATTTGCGATTATAGATGCTTTGAGATGATTCAGACGTTCTTCAGTATGGAATATCTGGGGATACTGGGCCTGCTAGGGTGTCCATGTTTTCTTCAGAGACCTAAAACAAAAATCAAAAATATTATGCTGCAAATAGAATTAAACTTCCGTGCCAAATAAAGCTACTAAGGAGGTAAAACATAAAAGAATATGCAATTAACTTCGTTTATTTATTTTTATTCATTTATTTATATATATCAGAAGAAATCCGGGTATGCAAAATTTACTTACATTTCTTGTCAAATTTAAACAATTTTAAGATTTTATGTATTATGGAACTCTCACAGGGCAAGATATTAATTGTTTTAGTGTAGTTTGGTTTATGTTTCTTCAGTTAACACATCACAGTCGCGATATCCTTGCTACCATAATAATAAAAGTACGATAAATATACGGTAGATATGAGCACAGTGGAAAAGCTACATTGATTTTGTATTTAACCTGTTCATTATATGTCGAGTGATGTGAGATATTGAAATCAGATAAAAAAAATGAATTAGTCTATTCGCAAAGTAATAAGATGGAAATGCTAGGCCTGGAAGAACGGGGGGTGGGGGTGGGGGGTGGGGTGGAGGGGGGTAAAGATGCATGATTGGGGATTGACACAAATTTCTAGAAAATCGTGCAGAATATTCAACCAAATGTGCAAAAATTGCACATCACATTTGCAAGCCCTGCTTTTATTCTTTGTTTAATTTCTTCTATATTTGAACTGTATCCGTCCTCTTCAAATGGGTGAATGTATTTCTCCCCAAAATGTTCTTTCCTAGAGTAGACTACGTTAATGACTACACTAAATTTCTTATATTCCACGTAAACAACAATGGTAGCAGATCGCTTCCATGTTGGACTGCAAAGTGTGCTCAGGTTGTACTTCATGCGCTATAATGCGTTGTTGTTCTATCCACCTACTGGCACTGCCCCAGCAATCGGAAATTAATCTCTACTCTGGCTACAATTAAGTGCCGGAATCCATGGAAAATCTTTGTTTACCTTATCAGTTTTCAGGATGGGTTTATTCTAAAATTATATATTCAGTATATACGTGAAGAATCAAAAGAATTGATTATTTTATACATGGTCTTGTTCTTTAAAAAAAGTCGAGGCTGCAAATGATAATGGTGAGGAGTGATCAGCTGAAGATAACCCTGGATTTTAAAGCAGACTTAAAATCAACCTCTTTAAATAAAATGTAAAAATTATAAAGTAAGAAATTTAAAAAAATTGAATAATTGTGTATTGGATTTTTCAATTTGAGCATATAAGTCAGTTGATGCAACATAATATACAAAATACCAAATCTATAAGTACTGTTGCTTAAATTGCACGTCAGATTTTCAGGAATTATGCTCCAGTATCAAGTGCTTAAATTTGATTAAAAAAAATATTTTAAATCATTTTAGTTGAATAAGAGTATTGTTCAAACATTAAAATTATTTGTCAATTTGCAGGAGCCTGACCAGAAGAAGAAAACACAAATTGACTTTGCTGTCGAGGATACAGATTCTGATTTTTATTCTTAAAAAAATCCAAAAAATAAACAGATCAAAATAAATGATAGTAAAATATATACTGTCTTGTTTTTGTTGTTGTTGTTTTTTTTTTTTTGTATACCAACTTATCTCTTCTTAAATACAAATATCTGTACCTTTGGTCGTTAAAACTTGAAGAAAGGTTTACATACCATCATTAGTGAACAATGTTTGAATGTCAACCATGTTAAAACAACGATACAGAAACTGCTTGATCTAGGCAAACACATTCAGAAAGCATTTTCTCCTTCATAACTAGATGATCTGTAAATTGTATCCAATTTAGTGAATTTCATTTTTGTATCCTCACTGCTTGCATTCATAGCATCTAAATGGGATCCTGCCCATCCTGTTGTATGGCCATCCACCCCTACAGTTTCATTAAGTGTGACGGTACAAAAACAATTGAAGTAGACGAATGTAATTAATGTAATTTAGTTAGTACTAATATTAGTACCCCCTACTTCCTTTGTCGACGGGGTAATAATTTCACACCCGGTGCTCTTTCTGCATAGTGTCAGGAAGTTTGAAGATACTGCATATATAGCATATTTATGTACATATACATACATATTCATACAGGGCCGTTGTAAGGGGCTGCTGGCGATACGGGAGGAGTTCGGGGTATTTTTTCTGAGTGGGGGCTCGCCCGTGGCGCCGTTTCGTCCAGCGCAAGCTTGCGATGGCCACACACACACACACACATATATATATATATATGTGTGTGTGTGTGTGTGTGTGTGTGTTTGTGTGTGTGTACTTAAATGAAATATTCCTCTAAATACAAAAATTTACGATTTTCACCAGAGTAACATGTGAAAAATAGTGTTAACCTTCTTAAGCCAAATTTAGATGTTGAATCGTCCGCGCTATTAATGTAATACTAATCACGTTTTCAGCTTTATTAGCTCTACTGGTCGTAGACTAGAAGAGTTTATGGGATTCTCCGTCCATCCGTTAACACAAGTTTGTTATCACTACTCCTCCTAAACTAACTGCAGGATTGCCATGAACTTTACACACAGATTTGGCCTTAAGGTTTATATGCATACTTTGGAATGGACAGATGTATTTTGATTAAATAAGTATCCTTACTATTTTTTTATATATATTTTAAGTAGTTTGCGGGAGTTGTCACGCATCACTGGTTTCCAAATGCGCAAATTTGTATAATTTTTATATGATTTGTGCACTTGCGCGCCCTGTGATCTTAGCGCTACTCCTCCTTGATGGATGGTCAAATGACTTATGATGTTTAGTTTGTCCCAAATGAAAATGGTGCCGATCTGACATCCAATATGGCCAAAATGTCATCCATCTTGAAAATATTGCTATCGCTACTCCTCCTAGATGGATAGTCATATTGACATTTTTGTAATGTTTAGTTGTAGATTTTGGACTTTCTTACAAGCAGTGGGGCATGTGTGTTGCAGAAACACAAGTAGCTATCCTTCTTCCAAATTTTCAATATAGTTTTTGAATGTTGTCAGGATGTTGTTGGAACATTATATTATGACGTTAAACAACAACATTGTAGCAACATTCCAGCAAGTTCACCAAATCACATTACTACAATGTTATACAACAACGTTGCCACAGCTTTAGAACAACGTTGCTGCGACGCTGTTGCAACGTTGAATTGTTCGCTGGGCAGTTGTCTGTTTGTGTTTTTGACGACAGTGTAAACTCAGTAATGAGATATTAAGGTAATGCTGGTCCGGAAGTGAAATCTGTGACCCACTACACCTTGTTCTCTTTGGAATCAGGTCACAAATAATATTTCCGGTTCAGTACCCACGAATGTCCCAGTCTATTTTTAGATCATTTTTTCCTCTCTCTGGAAAAAGACACATGTCCATAGACTGGCATTCATGATAATCATGAGAAGTGTAAACATTCCAAAAGAGTTAAATGCATCGCATTTATGCAACAATAGTTTGTGTGTGAATGTCGATCACCTCAGCCTGGAACCCCATCTTATTAAGCAGTACTGCAAAGGATATGGGAATTGTTTTGGACATGGTGAATTTCCAAACTGCATGCTACAATTGAAATTGTGATATGGAATATTTACAGATATAATGATATTCCCTGCACACCCACCCACCTACATCCATATAGAAATGTACATTAGCATGACATGACTGACTTGCTGGTTGCATGGATAAAATGGGATTGATTGATTGATTGATTTATCGATTGATCGATCGATCGATCGATTGATCGATCGATCGATGGATCGATTGATTGATTGGTTGATTGATTGATTGATTATTGTTTTGAGTAAGGAGGATAGAAGAAAGAAAGAAAACTGGTCTTTATATTATTTGACTATGCTGGTATGACAGCTTTATCTTAAATAATACATACACTATTTTATTCATTCATTCAATGCTACATTCATTCATTCATTCAGTTAGTCAGTCAGTCAGTCGGTCAGTCAGTTCATGTTATTTTAGAATATGTTAAAATGTTTGTTTGTTTGTTTATTTATTTCTTTATTTATGTCTTGATATTCTGAGAAAACTGTTTCGACCTTTCCATAGGTCTCATTAGGTGGTAGTAGGTAACACAACTGCACATAACATGATTTGTGTTACCTACGGATTTCCCCACGACAGTTTTCCTTTCTGTGTTATGTGTTTTTCATTGTGTCTTTTGGCACTTATCATTTTGTACATGGACTATGGTCATCTTTTCTGTCTGCAGTGTCCTTGGCTCCTGGTAAACCTGTGCGTAGGAGTGATCGCCCTTGGAATGACTGTCCAGTAGGCCTTTGCAGTAGTCAGACTTCCTGTTGCCGGGCTGAGTTCTGTACCTCAGATGAGCCTGTATCATATGTCCCTGTCTTTCCAGTACACGTTTCCTGTTTTCCGGATACTTTTGATACAAATGATGGTAAATACAGTTTTAATCCAGTGATCTCAGAGTACTTGGTGAAAGTATACCTCCCAAGTGTTTTGCTTTTGTTTTCAGAGATGATCCAAGTCTGTTATTGAGTCTGTGTATTGTTGAATGCACTCTTGCCTCAAAGTTTCTTGAATAGTTAACATTTTTAGGTATATGAAACACTGATTGATCTGTTCACAGCCTCACATTTCTGTGTGTTTGTGTTAAGTCGCAGTCTTTGTACAACATCACAGGAAAGTTTCATTTTCAGCGCTTCCAGGAGAATATTCTTATCACTTTCTGTCATGATTAGATGAGTCACTTGATGAAGTCCCAAAAATGCAGATCGTATCCACCAACTGTTAGTACTTCCTCCCCCACAAACCTTAGAATATTGCTGACATTTGTTACAGTCCCCAGAATAACACTGCAGAGTGGCATCTAGTACTTGGGGAGTTGACATTGTATAATTCTAACATCACCACAGGTGTCCTCCATCATTCGTTTGAAGATCAAAACTGCAGCGGGCTCTAACATCTTGACTGAGAATTTTCTGCTTCAGCTTTTTTAATTCTCTTGTTCTTATTCCCAGAAACATATTTTTTGCTAAAAGTTGCAGAACTACACTGATTGAAATCAGGTCTCTCACATTTGTTGTCCTGATTGCCATTACGATGGATGATATAATTCCACATTTCAACATTTTTGTTCATACAGATCATACGTGTCCCCTTATGCTGATTCACTTCTGTCTCTTTCAGGGTCAGTCTTGCTTTGGATGATGGCCATAGAATTCTAGCAGACCCAGGTGTGCCATTACAGTCTGGTGCCACAACTAACTGGAGAACCAAATATGTTGGCTTCGTCGCTGCCGTGAGAGAGAACTTGTCTGCATCCATTCTTCTGGTCACTTGGGCAGATGCAGCACTGGAACTTGGTAGAGTATCATCAGTCAGAAATCTGACCCCTTTGTTATGTGGAATATTTCCTGGTTTAAAAAAGTTTTCCTCTTCTTGGTGTACCCTTGCATGGTTTCGTTTAAAATAACTGCATGTAAAAGTACAAGAATTATCCTCTCTCTCCCCCTTATATAACTAGGACAAGGTGTGCTGCCCTGGTATCATAAAACTCCAGCAACTCTTCAATACTATTGGAAGCCTAACATCTAAGAGCTCCTCCCCTTCAGGGGTGAAAATTACATCACTACCTTAGTTACTACCCCTAACTAGCGTATTCAGATGCTACCAGATTTCAGGTGCTACCTATTATTGACAGGCCCTGGTTTAATTACTTCACACCTGATAAGGAAAACCATTGATGTTTGTGATAAAGGAATGGAGACATGTTGCAAAAGAACAAAATTTGTGGACTTTAATTTAAATTCAAATTTTTAAATAAAAACATGTATCATATTTTAAAATTGACTCTCCTAGGAGAGTTTAACAGCCAGGCTTAATTTCTAGTAATTTCCAGATTTGTATGAGGACTAAAAACTAATTACAGTTTATTTCAAGTGTTTATCTTAATTAATAAATTCACCATTCAACTTTAAGTTTTGTACATTTTTGACAGTCGGTCATTTTGAACTTCATAGTGTTTTTAATACAATGGTGTCAGATAAAATGTATACGCATGCATCAAATTCATTGAAATTTTGCAACCGTATTTCAGACACATTTATTTTAGTTTTTTTCCATTTAGGTGAAATTTTTTGACTCTGATAGGAATCAGGTCACAATTAATATCTCCGGTTCAGTACCCACGAATGTAGTCCCAGTCTATTTTCGATCATATTTTCTTCTCTCATTTTGGTGGTGATGTATGCATTAGATCTAGGCATCCTTAGTATTGATTTAAAGGAAATTGGTTATTGTTTAGAATATGAGCATTATAGTGTTTTTGTCTGTGTGTATTTTGGCGACAGTGCACAGTGAGTAATGAAGCATTGGTGCTGATCAAGGAAGTGAAGTCTGTGACTCATTGCACGTTGCTTTGTTTACAATCCAGTCTCTCAGAGGAATTCCGGTTAACCTATGACAAGAACTTCAGCGTGAGTACATCTTTAACTACTTTAGATTAAGATATGCTTTATTAGGATTTGGACACAAGTGAAAGTTCAGTACTGACAAAACAAATGTAGGGATTATATAGGAAAAATAATTGTGATTAGAGTCCATTCGCAGCAGGAAAATTTGTAACCATACATGCGGGCGCGACCAATCATAACAGACACGGACCACCTACGAATCTCGATTATGTTAAACAGCGGATTACATACACTGGGCCAGCGCGGTTCATATCAGCCAGAACAGTCATCAAAACGGCAGTTATCCGTGGTCTTGTGATGGACAGGTAGTAAGAAACAAACGTAAACTTGAGCATCTTTGCTCACCCAGAGGAGATTGATGAACTGGAAGATAGAAAGTCAAAGGTGAATGATTGCAATTGTGTGAACTTGTCTTTTTGATCGCAAATTAAAAACAAAATGAAAGATTCCACTCATGGAATTGCAAACACTATGGAAGTAACAAAAAGTATTCCTACTTGTGTGCCAGGTGTTCAAGATTCGGACAAAAACACGGCATACATAGACTTGTCAAACAAATGCAGGGAGTTTTATCAGACAAGGATGAAAGCCGCTGAAGCTGTGAAACAAAAACTGAACAATAATAATGACAGCCGTAATAAGACGGCTAGAAAGAAAAGCACCATAGATACTGCAATGGAGACCCTTAGAGCTGAAATGGTAATGTTTTTCTTTGCTCACTTCAATCATGGATTTATATGTATCTCATTCTTTCTTTCACCTCTCTCTCTCTCTTTCTCTTTCTCTCTCTCTCTCTCTCTCTCTCTCTCTCTCTCTCTCTCAGTGGATTGTCAATCAATCCATTAGAGATTTGGCAAACCCTTGATGTCACTGTTTTGTGTATGAATGTACATATATTTTATAAAAGACTTGTAATATTATTACACAATATAAGTTACAACAATGAAGAAATCTATTTTGAAACTAATACAAAATGTTACGCGCAAGCCTTCTTTTACTGGAAATGAAGAGACAAATCGTATTCCTAGCTTTGGGCTGCTTTGCTTTCCATGACTATGCTATGATATGCACTACAGCTGGCATCTGTAGTCATTTGCCATAATCATCTGATGTTATTTTCGCCTCAGCGCCTTTGTTCTTGCGGTTAAAGTGGCAGCTGGCGTAAAAGCTTTGTTTGTGTTTCAGTTTACATGATTCGTTGGACACGTTAGAGGGACTATTGTAATCGTGGTAGTATCGATATGTGTTACCCAACATAACACCTCAAGCTGTGATATATTATTACCTAACGTTTGTCAGGATGGTGTCATCTGATCAGAGGCTTATTGACCATTGCTGTTACGAAGAAACACATGGTTCACGTATGATTTTTCACTAGAATAGATAGGTTGATAGAGGGAGAGAGGGACGCGATTATGGGGTTGTTTTCCAAGGTGATTCTAGATTTTAAAAAAACTGATTCCCAGGTTGAACCACAACAGTCGACCTTAGACACAACCAAGTAAATCGGACAACAATGGCAATATTTCTATAGTAGATGTGGTGTGTGTAAATGAAGAAACACCGTACAATAAGGAAATTTTGC
>JAQPZY010001348.1:2017500-2112500 GCA_029931535.1 Margaritifera margaritifera | reverse complement strand
ACTTTTCCATATATTCCTAACTTGTGGTTTGGTTAAACCCCTATATTATTGTGTATTTTCATATGTTGTGTCATGCTGTTCTGTATACAACATATTTGGTGTCCAAATGCTAGACTCGATTAAACCATACTTGGTTCAGAAGAAAATGAAATAAATAAGAAACCTTTGTCGTAAAATGTTACAGATGATTCTTGACTAAGGGCATATGTGACCATAACATAGATGTAGAGTTCTTCGTAAATGTAAGAATACTTAGAATATATATTCACTGTGGTTTTGGGATTATCGTGATTGTTTCTAAAGCTATTGTTGGATATATTCTTTCGATAATTTATCAAACTATTGCGAAAGACGTTACAAAATTGCAAAACATATAAAGATAGAAAGACGTTCTGGAATATGTTTATGCAAAAATATTGAGAAAATGTATTCAAAGATATAGATAAATAGTTTTTCGAAATAACTCGTATATTACCCCTTACAGCACATCAAAATCTGTTATAAAAGATAGCTCCGGGGTGTCCTAAAACTGATTATCATTTGTTTGCCCTTCATGCTTTCCCAGCATCTCTTTATTTCAAATGCATACTTTTTTAGTTTAGCATGGACAGGTTTATTTTTATTACAGTCTAATCTATCATGCAAATCAACACGAGAATGCATTATGTAAAATATGTAATATAAGTAAGTTCAAGAATCGTTTTAAGCTTAATTTGAGTTCATGTACATCATCAAAAATATGTGCAATATTACCTTGCTGTTAATTTTAATATGATGATAATTTTGATTATTTTATTTTCTAACAAGTAATCATCTTTAAATATAGGATCTGGAAACTGATGTTCGATTTAAGGAAAGTAAAATGAAGCGATTTCTAGACTTAAAATAAAACATTTGTTTTCTATCGTGCATCTTCTTTTCTTTATCAAAATAGTTAAGAGAAAACTTATTATTTGTACCGATTATTTTATCTTACATGCAGTGGTGGAGCGAGGGGGGGATGGGTTAATTGCCCCTGGGTGCATGGCGAAGGGGGCGCCATCGGGAGCTTTTTTGTAGCTGAAAATGTTCATAGTGTTTCACCTTTACCTTAGTGAAGCGGGCACATTCTTCACAAAACCTTTATTTATGAGGGGGGGGGGGGAAGAGAGGGAGTTTGGCAACTGACATAAAAACTGTTCTCTGTAGCAAAGTAGGGGCGCCATTAAAGAACATTGCCCCTGCACGCCTCGAAACCTCGCCCAGCCACTACGCACACTTATATTGAATGCTAGCGTTTGTTGAAGATTTCAACTCTCAAGTTTCCAGGTAAAAGGATTAAACAGTCCTATTTGCTTAAATAAATATAATGTTTCCGGAAATGTAGTTATTTTATCACAGTATCTGCACGTTTCATCAGGGCCAACGTCTGCAAGAAATCTGAGATTTTATTGCAGTCGTTCCAGAAGAAGCCACTTGCCTTGAAGGATACTCTTTTCGTTGAAAGCTGACCAAAATATGGTCAGTGGGAGGAGAATTTTTTTTATTTGTAAACAATTGCTCACACGTCTTGCAAAAAGCTACTGAATAATGACGACAAAAGGGTAATGATCTTGCTTTCTTTACTAGAGAATTAACTATGATGGGGCGCATTCAGAAACATAATGTTTGATGGCAAGTAAATAGATCAGCATCTTGAAAGTAACTAGTAACAAAATGGTATGTATTCAAAAGATGTAAAGTTACACTCGGTACAACAGTTTAAACAAATAATAATGTTACCTCAGATATCTCTATTTATATCGTCAAAGAGAAGGTAAGTGTATCATCAGAACCAGAATAAATCTCATTGTTTTTTTGCTCCGACTTTCGTCACAATATGACCAATGATGATCTTGTGAGAAGAACAAATAATCGAATGCATTTCTGAACACATTCTTGGTTTTTATCTTACCGGTAACTCGCTGAGGGAATGTTGTTTATATAACACATTTTGACAGTATATTGTACGGATTTTATATTTGTTTACATATATCTTTTATTTTATATACCTTTTACAGAATTTTAGCATCTTTACCATTTATCTTTTATCAGATAAAACTACATGTTTAGTTTATTTGGAAGGCTTTATCTTCCTAAAGTTTGTTGGTTATTTTGCAACTCTTTATCTTTACATTCATAACACTTAATTTTAATCGGCACCACATAGCCTGTAGTGTGCTTACCTACTTGTTAAATGACATACATACATACATACATACATACATACATACATACATACATACATACATACATACATACATACATACATACATACATACATACATACATACATACATACATACATACATACATACATACATACATACATACATACATACATACATACTGTATTCAAACCTTCCCTTTTCCTAAATATTTATCCTCCTTATATTTCAGACCCAGTAATTTTCGAAAGGATCAGCAATGTATAAAATAAGGGACGCCCTAAAGGCAAAGAAAGGGTTGATATAATGTTCTGGGCCTTTGTTCTCGAGAGAGCATGGACTACGACTTGGAATGAATAAATTAACTATACGATGAATAATATGTTTTTACATGCTTGACATTGTAAATATGCAGCCTATCGTGAAAAAAGTTATTATCATGTGTTTGGCCTGATTACAACAATCCTCTCTGTCCTGCGTTGTTTCTTTCGTCTTTCTTTCATTATTTTTCTCTTTCTTTACTTTCCCTTCCTTCCTTTCATTGATTAATTAATTTGTTCATTCATTCGTCCATTCTTTCAACAACAAAAAGTCACGAAGTACATGAAGATGTAGCCCAGCAGGTATGTTTGAGTTGTCAGCGATACCAAACTTCATTGAAAGAATGGGTTCGCATTCGTCTCAATACAACTTTAGTAGTTTTGATACAAGACTGCACAAGGTCAGAACATAAACAGGAAGATTTCAACACTCTATGTAGTCCAGTAAAAATTCATACCCTTTTTACATGCCTCCTGACATTGCTTCTGTGCAGATAAATAAAGGTTCATACCCTCACCACATGCCACCTGTCAGTGCAGAAATTGCGTCTTACTTTGTTGTACGTACACGTCTACAACATGCACCGTACGGTGATGTAATGTGCTTAGTATTTACACTTGCCGTCCAAAATAACTTGGGTTTGGTTAACTTTTTTTTGCATAAAGGTGGGGTCTGACCAATATTAATTTTACTATATATTACATAAATGCATTTATTGAAGCTGAACTCAGACCAGCATTCAAATCACACTAGGATTCCTAGGGGTGACAGTGCCATTATAGTTCATTACACAAACCAAGACTTGTCAATTGTTGCCCAGCATAATTACGAATGAAAACCTACTGAGGTCATGGTTCCATTTCCGGGTCAATCAAAATATAGTTTGTGACCATATTTCACACTTACTTTACATGTGCACTTCCACCAAACTGAATGACTCCTTTCCAATTATTCCATGGTAAAAATCAGTCCCTGTCTTGAGTATTAAAGGCACAGCCAAATAAAACCTCTAAATTTAGATATGAACTACTTAGCTGGGTACTGGCCCTGAGACATTTTATCCTGGCCTAACTACAGGTTATATCGTGCTTAGACAAGTGGACTCGGATCACAATTATGTTTCCTATACAGTCCCTACATTTGTTTGTTAGTACTGAACTTTCCAGTTTGTCCAGATCCTAATAAATCATATGTTAATCTAAAGTATCTTCAAAGATTAACTCATGGTGAAGTTCTTGTCATAGGTTATCCAGCATTTTTTTTGAGAGACTGGACTGTAAACAAAACAACTTGCAATGGGTCACAGATTGCACTTCTGGACCAGCATTATTGCCTAATTACTCACTGCGCACTGTCGTGAAAATACACACAGACAACAACACCATACTGTCCATATTCTAAAGAAAAGAAATTACATTAAATCAACACCAAGAATGCCTAATTCTAATTAAAGTATCACCACCCAAATTAGAGAGGTAAAAAGGCTCTAAAAATAGACTAGGACTACATTCGTGGGTACTGACCCGGAAGTAATAATTATGACCTGAGTCCAAGTAGAGTAAAGTGCCTTGCCCAGGAATTCACCGCTTTGGAAATACGGAGACCTCATAGTCGAATGTATGCTCATCCCTATCATCTCTATACGCTGTGTCGAAAATTCATTTTAATTAAACTAATGGTTAAGTCACAATCTAGACTCTCTCTCTCTCTCTCTCTCTCTCGGTCACTCTTATTGAATTCTGATAAAAACGACATTTCATTGTTCTGCGCTGCTTTGTCGCTTCGCGTTAGTACTGCTCTGGTTTCTTTGTGAAAAGGTATGAGAGAATTTCCAAGCCTTGTAGATGAGTTTAAAGTGAAATGTTTGTGGCAAGCAGGATCTAATCTAATACTATCCTATTAAAACAGAAATGCAAGTCTCTTTTTGTTTCACGACAAAACCAACCAAATCGTAAACTAAGCGAGAAATTAGGCATGGCTAGCAAACAGTATGATCGTTAGCTATTTCTGGAACTAATCTTTACATAGTCAGCATTTCAGTTATAAACTTAGAAATTAGATTACTTCACACCACCAATGAGTCATCTCTAGAATATAGTATGATGGTCAGAAATGTTCAATATATACACATAAAAGTTTACATAACAAATAATCCACGGCTAGGACAAACCATGTTCTTCAGCTGTTTCAGAAAAGATATTCATGTTCAGAATTAAATGTGCAAATTTAGAACTTTATTTGATTCATTTGTCGTGGCTAGCAACACGTATGTTTGCAAATTAATTTCTTAATAAATACCTAAATAGAAAACCTATTTACCATCTTCATTTTTTTCAGCTATCATAACTACATACTCACAGCTAGGTGAAGGAAAATGTACGGCTTCTATACATTTTAAAAATTCATCACACACACACACGTGTGTGTGTGTGTGTGTGTGTGTGTGTGTGTGTGTGTGTGTGTGTGTGTGTGTGTGTGTGTGTGTGAAAAAGGTATAAAGATCAAATTCATCAACTGCTAAGAAAATCTATGGTTCAGTAGATACACTATTAGTAACAATGATATTATATAAATTAACATTGGCTGTTCCAACTGAGAAAAAAGGAACTACCATCAAATCATCTATTTTGGTAAAATGTAGCATTCTATCCCCAAATAGTTTCGATCTTTTCCTCAAAACTGGTCATATGTTTTGAAATGTCATCATTGTAGAATAATAATTTTTTTTGTCCCAAGGACGTGATTCTAATAACTCTCTACGTAACGTTTTATGGCTAATACGTTTTTGACAAAATTACATTGAAACTATAGCTATTGTATTTTAGGTCAATATTTGTGACCAGTTTTATTCTTTTTTTATATTAAAAAACCCCAAAAGAATTCCGTTTAATGCATTTTAGAATTTTTGAGCACTCGTCTGCTGTTTGTTATCATATATTATGTGATATGCCATATTCGATTTTGTCAGATGAAGCACAACAGAAGTATTTGTTTTGGTTACACACAGCAGACAGAGAAAAAATAAATACACATAATAGAAGATTAGATGAATACGTTATCAAATTGCACACAATCGTTATTTGTACCATCAAGCATCAAGCAAAGTGGTGGCGATTGTACTGGAAGCTTACACATTGATACATTGCCTAAGGCAGAAGAAAGCATTTTGTAGGGAGTGTCGTACATGTACTTGAAAGAGTGGCTGGGCAGGTATTCAAATCATTCAAGGGTATTATCAGAGACAATATTATATATATATATATATATATATATATATATATATATATATATATATATATATATATATTTATATATATATATATGTGTGTGTGTGTGTGTGTGTGTTATGCAGAAGACCGAATCTTGCAATGTCTTCATTATCAATCAAAACGTTTCAAGTCGTACTAAAAGTCATTATAGGATTGCTTTGACGACATTCTGTCGAGGTTTTAGTTTAATCCTCCAAAATTATTATTATTATTTTTTACGCTGCGCGTTGTGTCAATGTCATTATGATGTAGAACCGAACTAATCATGATCAAATCAGATCACACTGAGCTTCACAACATCATAGATTACATACCTGTTTAAGTTTTAAAAGCAGGCCTGGAGATCAAAAAATGTTTGGCGTTCAAGATTTATTCTAAATCAGTGACATTTATGCTTCATAAGTAACTTTTCTTTTTATTTCCAAGATCAGTCTAATATTTTACCTCCAAGCAAGGTGTCAAATGTCGAACATTATATAAACAAGAAGCTGGCAACCGTCTGCACGTAAAGCCCGCCCCCGAGCTTCGATAATGAGGGCATTTATAAAGTTAGATAAAGATAAATGTGTACTGAAGCTATATTCCGAATACGAAGAGGGTGGGATAAAATGGTATTGAAATAAAAGGAACGTAAAAAACTAGAACACTGAGTTTAATCTAGGGTATGAACGAGCGCTCGTACGGACATACTGACACGCACACGGACGCCAAAGTGATCGCTATGTCGAGCTTCCGCCAAGGCGGGCTCGATAAAAAGATTGATTTATAGTACAACTGACATAGACGGAAGGTTGAGAAGTACGTGTACCATGGCCCAATAAATACATCCAGGGTATAATAAATAGGGCTTGTGTTGACACAAGATTTGGCCACTGCTTATGGAATTCCAATTATCTGCCACATACTGCGTGTAATTGTCAACTGTACGAGGACCTGCTTATCGGGTGGAGACGGACATGATTGTTTGTCCATTTATTAAAAAGTGAAGCATCAACGTATAAACCTTTCATCTGGTGATATTCAAGGATTTTAGAAGTGTTACGACTCTATGGTCTAAGAAAAATGTAACAGAAAGAAAGTGAAACCAACAAATCAAGTAAAAAATCAACAAGCAATTTATTACTAGATAATTAAAATGAAAAATCAAAAAAGTCACTTACAGTAATGTGTTTTGAAATCCTAATAATCCAATAAGAATGATTGTTCTAATCACAAGTTCTAAATATAGAATGTGTCCTTGAATGTTATTATGTGCCAATGGTCTCCAAAGTCCTGATGTACTAGAAATCTTGATGTGCTGAAGTCAAAATGAAGTATTCCAAAATCTCTGAATAAGTTCACATAAATTCCAAAATTGTCAATTAAAAATCCAAAATCCAAAAGTTTATAAGCACTGTTATAATCCAATGAATATTTAAAATAATTCCTCTCTTAGAATTTGGAATGAATTTTCACAACTGTAATAGCTCTTTACAAGACTGATGGTAATGTCGAACTGAACAAAATGTCCACCAAACATGATATATATAAAGATTGGTCACATGACAGAATGTTCTAGAATGTGTGTCATCTTAATGGAATTCTAACTGTAAACAAAATTCAACCTTGACCTTCAAATTGAGAAAACATATTGATCAAAACAACCTAATTCAAGGACACTAGTTATACATGTTTTTCGTAATAAACATAAAGATTTAAGCAAATATTAAAGTGAAGAAACATTTATAATTTCCTAAAATATTTATAATATTATATAAACATCATACATAACACCTCCCCTCATAAAGAAAAAGAAAGATTTATGTAATAAAGCTTTCTTTTGGATATACATCTAATACTGTAAAAACCAAAATTACATAAGAACATGTTTTATGATACTGGACTTAATTACATCAAGCAATATTACATTTCTAGGCACGTGAGAGTGCATCTGCAATCACATTGTCTTTTCCCCCTGATGTGTTTGATGTCAATGTTATATTCCTGCAATATCAAACTCCATCTCAACAATCTCCGATTTTTATCTTTCATTTTGTTGATGAAAGTAAGGGGATTGTGATCACTGTACACAATAATTGGAGAAAGAGCTGAGGTGACATACACTTCAAAATGCTGTAAAGCCAATATCAAAGCCAAACATTCCTTCTCAATTGTGGAATCATTTTTCTGGTGCTTGTTTAGTTTTTTAGAAAAATAACACACAGGGTGATCCACACCACTTTTGTCTTCCTGAATCAATACTCCACCAACCCCTACATCACTTGCATCAACAGATAATTTAAATGATTGGCTAAAATTTGGTGCAGAAAGAACTGGTGCATTCTTAAGCATGGCCTTTAACTTGTCAAAAGATTCCTGACACTTTTCAGACCAACAAAATTTGGTTTTCTTACTCAATAAACTTGTCAAAGGTTCAGCAATTTTGGAAAAATTGGAACAAAATTTCCGATAATATCCAGCCATACCTAGAAATCGCATCTGTTGCTTTTTACAAATTGGAACTTGAAATTCAGAGATAGCTTTGACCTTAGCTTCTATAGGTTTAACTTGACCTTGTCCCTCAATATGTCCTAAAAATGTGACACAAGCATGGCAAAACTCACTTTTGCTCAAATTAATTGTCAGATTCACATCGCTGAGTCGATCAAAGAATTTTCGAATGGTTTCCAAATGATCTTCCCAGGTGTTGTTGTAGATAATGACGTCATCGATATAAGCGTCACAATTATCAAGACCAAATGTTATTATGTTCATCAGACGTTGAAACGTTGCAGGCGAATTTTTCATTCCAAACGGCATGACTTTATATTGATAAAGTCCATCTGGAGTTGCAAATGCTGAAATTTCTTTTGCCCTTTCCGTCAGTGGAATTTGCCAGAATCCTTTTTAAAGGTCAAACTTGGTGACATATTCCGCATTTCCAATTTTATCAATGCAATCGTCCATTCTTGGGATTGGAAATAAATCAGTTTTGGTGACACTGTTGACTTTTCTATAGTCAGTACACATACGGAATGTATTATCTGGCTTGGGAACAAGAATACATGGTGAACTCCAGTTACTTTTACTTGGTTCTATGAAATCATTCTCCAGTAGATACTGAATTTCTTTCTTCAGATAGTTCTGTTTGAGAGGATTCATCCATTAAGGATGCTGTTTCACAGGCGCAGAATCTACAATGTCAACGTCATGATAAATTTTACTTGTTCGTGTTGGAACATCAGGAAACAAGTGCTCATAGTCATGTAATAGCTGTTTTAGTTCATTTCTTTCCTGTTGTTGTAGATGTGAAAGTTTCTGGTCTAGGTTGTTCAATATTTCTGAATTCCGAAGATTGGTTATACCAGAGTCACTATAGTCTGATTGTACTCCATCGTTGATATCTTCACTGTGTGGGACAGGTACAACTAAATTAACTGAATAATTAGCTGAGCTATCTCTGTCAAAATATTCCTTTAACATATTTATATGACAAAGTTGTTTCTGTTTCCGTCTCCCAGGAGTGTTAATGATATAATTTAAGTCATTTACTTTCTTTGCAACGGTATAAGGACCAAACAATTTAGCCTGAAGAGGATTTTGAGGTATGGGAAAGAGAGCCAGAACTTTGTCACCAGGTTTAAAACTCCTTTCCTGTGTATTTCTGTCATACCTTAATTTCATATTTGACTGAGTAGTGTGAAGATTAGTTCTTGCTACTTCACAGGCCTTTGACAACTTGTATTTGAAATCAGAGACATAATCAAGAAGATTAATCTTTGAATCTTCATTTGAAAGAAGTTTCTCTTTCAATAATTTCAATGGTCCACGGACAGTATGACCAAAAACTAGTTCAAAGGGACTAAAACCCAACGACTCTTGAACTGATTCCCTAACAGCAAACAACAACAAATGAACACCCTCATCCCAATCCTTTTCTGTATCAAAGCAATATGATCGAATCATATTCTTCAAAGTTTGATGAAATCTTTCCAAAGCACCTTGACTTTCAGGGTGATAGGCAGAAGATTTAAACTGTTGGATGCCTAATTCATGCATAACTTGCTGGAAAATTCCAGACATAAAATTTGACCCTTGATCCGACTGGACAGATTTGGGAAGGCCAACAAGAGTAAAAAACTTCACCAAATCTTTCACAATAGTTTTAGTTTTTATATTTCTCAGAGGAATTGCCTCTGGAAATCTTGTAGATGTACACATGATGGTCAACAAGTATTGGTTGCCTGACTTGGTTTTAGGTAAAGGACCAACACAGTCTACTATTATTCTACTAAATGGTTCATCAAATGCAGGAATAGGTTGCAGATGAGCCTTAGGTATCTTCTGATTGGGTTTTCCTACCATTTGACAAGTGTGACAAGATCTGCAGTATTTAGAAACATCACTTTTGAGTTTCGGCCAATAAAAATGATTCAAGATCTTGTGATAAGTCTTACGGACTCCTAAATGACCAGCCAAAGGAGTTTCATGAGCTAAATTAAGAATTTCCTGTCTATATGACTTAGGAACAACAATTTGATAGCTCACTGACCACTCGTCACCAGCGGGTACATCAGGTGGTCTCCATTTCCTCATAAGGACCCCATTTTTCACAAAGTAACACACTGGAACTTGTGTGGCTTCAGTTTCACTAATAGCCCTCTGAAACAAACAAGATATCTCGGGATCTTGCTCCTGTTCAACGACAAGGGATTGTCGTTTGTCATCCTGATTAGAACAAAGAGAATGAGTTGCCAAAAGAGGATCACTGTGATCAATACCATTTGATTGATCAATACCTGAGGAAAAAGTGACCTCATCAAAAGACTGACCAATACATGTGTCAGATAAAGGAATAATGTCCTGATCAACATCACTCTCAAGAGCTCTTTTTGCCATAGCTCTAGTAACTGCACAAGCAGGGTACAAATCAGGGATTTCAGTTTCGACAGGATCAACTTTCTGATCCAAACAAGGCTTGTCAGTTACAAGTGGATTAACCACAACCTTATCTCCAGCTAGGTCATTGCCTAGTAATAAATGAACACCCTCTATGGGTAAAGAAGTCACTGCCCCAACAGTCACAGGTCCAGAAACTAAGTCTGATGCCAAATTTACACAATGAAGAGGAACATTTACAAAGCCGCACTCTACTCCCTGAACAAGAACACTTTCACTTGAAGAAGACTCCTCAGACAAAGGCAAAGTACCTGATAATAAAAGACTCTGAGAAGCTCCAGTGTCCCTTAATATTTTAATTGGGATAGGTTTGGCATAATCACCAATAAGTGATATAGAACCTTCTGACATGAATGGTTCATAAGCCTCCAAAATAGAATCAGACTGGGGTTTGTTTGACCCAACAAATGTATTGCTTTCAATACAAGACCGTGACCTTGACCTCGTAGAAATAAGAGCATTTGGAAAAGCTCTGTCTTTTCTCTGTTGCTTATTTTTCAACTTGAAGCAATCAGAAATAACGTGCCCTTTCTTTTTACAATAAGTGCACGTAGGAAGAGATAAGGATTTCTGATCAGTCTTATCAGATGTTTGATTCCTAACAGTTGTGCTGTTGTGAAATTTGGAAGTACTCGAATGAGATTGAAATGGTTTTTTTACCAGAAAACTGCTGAGAGGACGACTTATTGCCAAATGAAATTTTGTGAGTTAAGGAATAATCATCAGCCATACGAGCAGCATTTTCCAAAGTTTCCACATTCTGCTCGTCAAGATAGGTTTTAACATCACTATGGATGCACCTCTTGAACTCTTCAATTAATACGAGCTGTCTGAGGTTATCATAAACTTGATCAACTTTCTTGGCTGAGCACCACCTATCAAATAGTTGTTCTTTATCCCTTGCAAATTCGACATGAGTTTGTCCAGTTTCTTTTCTACAATTCCTAAACCTTTGTCGATATGCCTCTGGTACCAACTCATAAGCTTTCAAGATGTACTCCTTAACCACATCATAATCAGTGCTTTGTTGTACTGACAGTGAAGTGTAGACTTCACGAGCTTTGCCAATAAGTACACTTTGTAATAACAAAGTCCAATGCTCTCTGGGCCATTTCAAGTTTTCAGCTATTTTCTCGAAATGAAGAAAGTATTTATCTACTTCTTTTTCCTGAAAAGGGGGTACTAACCTAATATATCTAGTAACATCAAAACCTGGACTTGTGTTTAAAGGAGTGGAGTGTGCTCTGTTTGCCAGTTCTAATTCTCTTAACTTAAATTGCATTTCCCTTTCTTCTCTTTGCATCTGCATCTGCATTTGTATTTGTCTATCTTCTTTCTCTCTCTCCATCTGCATTTGCCTCTCTTCTTTCTGCATTTGTATCTGCCTCTCTTCCTTCTGCATTTGTAGCTGCCTCTCTTCTTTCTCTCTCTCCATCTGCCTCTCTTCTTTCTCTCTCTCCATCTGTATCTGCCTCTCTTCTTTCTGCATTTGTATCTGCCTCTCTTCCTTCTCTCTCTCTCTCTCTCTGAATCTGAAGCTTTGCCAATTCTAAATCAGTCTGGTTCTTTAACTCTAATTCCCTTAATTTCCTGTCAGAACCAGATACAGGCTTTCTCTTCAAACTTAAAGCACTATTTTCAAAAATTCCCTTTCCTACTAAATACTGAATTAAAATAATCTTTATCTCCTGTTTTGTCAATGATACTTTTGCCTCAGATAGACTGTATTTTCTGGCAAGCTCGAGCAACTCATCCTTTCTCATGCACTCTAACCCCTCCTGGGTAGGTTTTGAAATGAAATTCTGAACATTAGATGTCATTGTAAACGCTTGTTGGTTTCACACAAAACAAATTTCTCTATTTAAAAATCTTTGCCAAAAACAAAAAAAATTCTCCGAGACAAAATCAATATGAATTTCAAAGATAAATTTAAGATCTCTAATATGCTTTAAAGAAATTCAGATCCCGGATGACGAGCCCCCAATTTCTGTTACGACTCTATGGTCTAAGAAAAATGTAACAGAAAGAAAGTGAAACCAACAAATCAAGTAAAACATCAACAAGCAATTTATTACTAGATAATTAAAATGAAAAATCAAAAAAGTCACTTACAGTAATGTGTTTCGAAATCCTAATAATCCAATAAGAATGATTGTTCTAATCACAAGTCCTAAATATAGAATGTGTCCTTGAATGTTATTATGTGCCAATGGTCTCCAAAGTCCTGATGTACTAGAAATCTTGATGTGCTGAAGTCAAATTGAAGTATTCCAAAATCTCTGAATAAGTTCACATAAATTCCAAAATTGTCAATTAAAAATCCAAAATCCAAAAGTTTATAAGCACTGTTATAATCCAATGAATATTTAAAATAATTCCTCTCTTAGAATTTGGAATGAATTTTCACAACTGTAATAGCTCTTTACAAGACTGATGGTAATGTCGAACTGAACAAAATGTCCACCAAACATGATATATATAAAGATTGGTCACATGACAGAATGTTCTAGAATGTGTGTCATCTTAATGGAATTCTAACTGTAAACAAAATTCAACCTTGACCTTCAAATTGAGAAAACATATTGATCAAAACAACCTAATTCAAGGACACTAGTTATACATGTTTTTCCTAATAAACATAAAGATTTATGCAAATATTAAAGTGAAGAAACATTTATAATTTCCTAAAATATTTATAATATTATATAAACATCATACATAACAGAAGCTAATATAAGATCTCGCAATGATGTAAATTTAGCACCTAAATCTGCTTATAGATGTGAGGAATTTCAAGCCTCAGTTAAAATAAGAGGCAACCCAAATAGAACGAAGGCTTGTTTAATTGAACTTTGAACTCCAAAGTAGCGAATAAAGGAATAGACTACATTACATAGTCGATGATACACGTAACAATGTAGCAGACTGGGGATATACAACATCGTATCATACAAAGATAAGAGGAAAAGAATTCACAGTTTCACAATTTTCAGTCGTTGAATTGTCATAAGTCTGACAATAGGGAAATGAATTAATTGTCGGAAGAAATCTCATCGAGGAAAAGATTTGGATTGTTTCAAACAAGGACACATTTTGTAGAGATCAGAACAAGAGAGTATATTAATGGAAATCGATGTTTCATATTGTTCATATTCGGTGCTCTCTCTCTCTCTCTCTCTCTCTATTGACACTGAATAAATACATTACTTTTTTTTACAGCATAGTTAGCCCAGTATGAAAAAACAATTTTTGTAAGGGCAGCCATTGGAAGAGAGGCTTCGGAATATAGGCCGTTTCAATGGTATTTTGGACCTTAACCATTTCGAGGCGGCAATGTTCCTCAGTCCATTTCCGGATAGTTCAGTGATGGTGTCGCGTGGAAATGACAGAGATAATCTATTGGCATGTAATGAGAATATCAGTTATTCTGTTACAGATCTTAATTCGTCCCTTCTTGAACTAGACACAGAACGTCATGTACTGAGTATATGATACTGTATCAGGAATTATTTCGAGAGAAATCAGGTGTCTGACAAGCCGTTAATCTACAGCAAAGGCAGATGTGAAACGTCAAGCTGACAAACTGAGTCCTGATCGCAACATTTAGGCTAGGTAGAACTTGTATTAATTTATTTTTTTTAAAAATTAAATTTTTGATGTCTATCTTTTTGTTTTTTGTTTTTTTGTCTGCATTTATTTTTTCGTTATCTTTAATTCTTTTATTTCCTTTTTTTAAATTCAGGTTCTTAACCTGTCTCTCGCCTGTTAAGTAATTTTCAAGTTGACAGTTAAAAATAAATTTGTACAAGACGTAAATTTAAAAAAAACATTTCCTATTTCTACTTAGACAAACTTTAGTGAAAAAAATGTATCAGAAACAGTACAATTTATTTGTTCATTTTTTGATGGAATATCTTCATGTCATATTTTTATATACGATGGTGAATTGTTACCTTTTGTCATTTAAAAAATAAATTTAAAAAAAATGTAAATCAAAACTCATGCTATGTAATTAGACAATATATTTTATGTTAAACCCAATCCATGCTTTCCCATATTAATCTCTTCAGCAGCATACATTTGAATATATTTATATAAGTTGAATGATCGATATGGACAATTATCAAGCAAACCACTTCTTTGAATGAAGAAAAACCCACTTCTAATTGATTAATACCAGTGACGATGTGGAAGATAGTTATGGAATTAATTAATTAAGCATATTTATCTCACTTCATTTCAGATCTGATGAGTCCTGAAACAAATGTCTTGTTTTGCTTTCTTTCCATGCCATTGAACAAGGAACTTAAATAACAACCACTTTACAAAATAACAAGCGAAAACACTCTTAGAGTGACAAAGATTCCACCCAAGAAAGCTTTTTTGTTTGTCTGATGTGAGATTTCCATCTTAAACTCAAAGTCAGACTTTTATGATATTAAGGCCTAAGCCAGAGTAAACAAAAAATGCTACAAAAAACCCACATAATAATATGGGAAGTGTGTGTGTGTGTGTGCCCTGAACCAGTGTAAACAAGAAATGCTACAAAAAACCCACATAATAATATGGGAAGTGTGTGTGTGTGTGTGTGTGTGTGTGTGTGTGTGTGTGTGCCCTGAACCAGTGTAAACAAGAAATGCTACAAAAACCCCACATAATAATATGGTGTGTGTGTGTGTGTGTGTGTGTGTGTGTGTGTGTGTGTGTGTGCCCTGAACCAGTGTAAACAAGAAATGCTACCAAAACCCCACATAATAATATGGGGAGTAGGGGGGAGCCTGAACCAGTGCAAACAAGAAATACTACACAAACCCCACATACTAATATGGGGAGTACGGGGGAGGAACCAGTGGAAACAAGAAATGCTACCAAAACCCCACATAACAATCTGGAAGTGGCGATGGGCTGGGGCTGTACCAGTGGAA
This sequence comes from Margaritifera margaritifera, assembly GCA_029931535.1. Classification (NCBI taxonomy): domain Eukaryota; kingdom Metazoa; phylum Mollusca; class Bivalvia; order Unionida; family Margaritiferidae; genus Margaritifera; species Margaritifera margaritifera. Next base: position 2,096,861 of record JAQPZY010001348.1, on the reverse strand, counting down.
ACAAGAAATTCTACCAAAACCCCACATAACAATATGTGGGACCAAATCTAATTCTCATCTAGATGTTAGAGGAAAATATCTACTGACTTTGTTTCTTGTAAGAACCGTTTAAATCAGACTACTGGTATATGTACAATTAGTATTTCAGGAAATACATACAGTTTATATGTGCGTGTGTTTGCTTGTGTTGATGTGACTGTGTGTGAGACAGAGAGTATAAATGAGTGACACAATCTGCATCTGTAATGGAAAGTGCTTGATATGTGTATATGTTTATTGAGAGAGAGAGAGAGAGAGAGAGAGAGAGAGAGAGAGAGAGAGAGAGAGAGATGAATGTAAACAATGATTTTATAATAAAAAGTGCATCTTTTAAATAATAGTAAATTCCATGAACATTTCTTCTATTTCCTCTCCAGACTGGCAGAAGCAGCACATCTTGCAAGCACACAATAAAAATATGCAACAAACACTGTTGTCTTGATGCAAATCTGTTTTCTTCATTATTTTTAACAAAATTAGAAGCCATGACATAAATGAAACATACATCCAGATTCAATTCAAATTATCTCTTGATTTTATTACACACATTGTAATTTTCTGGGGCAGGGGCCTAGGGTTTTTTTAATGTCCGGCTCTCAAATAGCTGGAAAAATATCTTTCTCTGATTTGTAACAAAATAACACCATATTATATCCATTATATTATTTGGAAAAAAATGATTATCTTGAAATAAAAGAAAAGAAAATATCTGGGCTAGAAAGAAAATCGCACCGCCACCTCCGAAAAGTAAATAGTCAGTACTGTATAGTAGATGAATTTGCTATGTGTATGTTAATTGTTGTTTAAGTTGTAATGTAAAAACTGTAAGTAAAGTGGGATGATCAAGCTTACACTATAGCTGACACCCAGTAAAAGTCATTGTGCTGACATTAGAGAGCTTGTTGATAAAAATAGGAAGGGTTGATATCGAAGTCTACAATTTACTAGTTTCACTATTGATATAATAGGCAGGGAAACTTTGAGTGGGATGCCTACACCTGGGCAAAATATTTATCAGAGAGTGCCAGTAAACATAAAAAACACAATGACTCAACAAACGAGAAAATATTTAGTGGACTATAGCAATTACGTAAAATTCAAACAGAAAATAACGGCTCTCCTGAAAATCTTGGATGATTCTTGGTCCTATAAAGGAATACATGTACTTAACACATTAACAAATGCTAGTAAATAACTAAAAATTGACTTTTTTTTTTTCTTCTTTTTTAAAATCTGAATTTTTTTTAAAAGTTGGATTTGGCCTGAATATCTTTCACTAATTCCCATTCGATTAATGTGATTAAAGGTTCATACATATAATTATATTTGCAATATTCGAAAATAATTTGTGAGAAATACAACCATTTTGTAAAAAATGAAATCATTTTTTTAATTATTTTGTTATGAAAAATGAAACATGCTTTTTATATCATTAATTCGTAACAAATTTCCTCGGGAATTTCCATACATTCCTTACTGACGGAAACTACCGAAGTACTGGTACAGTGAAAAAGTGCTGTGGTACATATAACCGAAAAAGAATACCGCGGTAAACCAGTGCAAACAGTGTTATCACCACAACGCTTATTTGGAGAAAAAAAATATGTAAACACTAACTTAGAACCACCAAAGGTCCTTATAACATGAACTCCAAGTTTAGGGACTCTTCTGATCTCCTTGACTTGTTTCTCGGTGAATCTTGTGTGTGGCTCTTTACGTTTGTTGTTGGTTGAAGTGGGTTACAAGTATTATAACAGGTTTCCCACTATTTTTGAAACAAAAAATATTCCTGTCATCACTTTATTCAACACAGTACACTTATCACTACACTACAAGGGTTTTTAACCCGCTGTCTTCACTCTGTACAGAATATTTTCATGATTTGAACCCATTTTACTATGAATTTCGCGTTGGGTTCCTGTGTAAAATGCAAATTCAGCTTCCTTGGTGACAAGTTCTGTAGTCGCAACAAGTAGGCAAAATAGGCAATCGTAATCAAGAATTGACGTACGCTAGATGTTAAGCTATGTTGAACTTCAGAATTTGTTAAGAGTAGAAAATGCACAAAAATAAACTCACGGTGCAAATCTGCATCTGCTTGGCCCAGGGACGAATAAGAAGTAAAATTTTCATCGGCACAGTCAATTTTTTAAGCGGTCAGGATGAGAGGACGCGTGGTTTTCGTAAGCTGTACTTATTGTCTGGTTGGTGCCCTAACATCTGCTTTCAAAGTAATCCAACCATGGACTGTATATTTAATGCAGTCATTGTCAAGGTTAACCAAAGCATTGGATTCTGCATTGAAAATTGCCCCAACAGCCAGTAGATTGTTTACATATTTAACATGGACTGATAGTAAAATTCACCGCAAAGGCTGGTTGGGATGTGTCGAAGGTTACTATTGACGAAAATACTCAACACCGTGTTCCCAGTGCAAACTACCAAATAATAAGCAAAGAATTATCACAATATAGTTTCGTTAACTTTACCTATCAAAAGGGGAACTGGGGATGATCAACTTTATTTTTCTCAAACTTTTACCAAGATCACATGTCGCAGACAATGTGTTGGCTCATTGTGACGCTAGACTGGTCTTCTTATCTTCTTCATAAGAAAAGATACCTGTATAGAGCGGACTAAGGACTACTTCACTAATCAAATTGCCTGTGCGCTTGGATTGAGTATACAAATATGTTTTGGGCAAGCATCCAAATAATCTATACAGCAATTATATCTCAACTGACCTAAGAATTCCGCAACCTCCGAAAATTCCGGTAAGAACACAATAATTTTAACTCACACTCAGTTCAATTACGATCCAATTACGTACTTGTTCTGTCATCAAGAGGTGGCTGAATATTCATGGTTTTTCCCCGACTTTGATCAATGTTTACAAATTAAAGGTCTTTCACCGGTCGGAAACAAGTCTATTCTTTCTCCATACCTTTTCCCGATTTCCTTGTAGCGTGGGAACTGTGTTATATGCCACATTCCTGCAGGTGTTGTCAAACATGAAACACCCGTTATAAACTTGTACGGTTTGCCCTGTTCACATTTGTTGATAACTATTGTTAATGTCTTTAGTACCATCAAAGTCGCATGCACTGGGATAACTGGAGTACGCAAACGTCATCTTTAATGGCAGATAACTGTGGTACTAAAACGTCATTTTTAATGACAGAAAACTGTGGTACTAAAACGTCATCTTTAATGGCAGATAACTGTAGTACGCAAACGTCATCTTTAATGGCAGATAACTGTGGTACTCAAACGTCATCTTTAAAGACAGAAAACTGATCCTTATCCTCATTCTCAAGTTCCTCCATGTTGTTGTTGAATCAACGTATAAGAGCACCATAAAGTCATTGGGGAGGATGGTTTCATCATGCAAGTGAAAGAGTAAAATAATATACACACTCATTTTAATTTTTTGCAATTTTTCTAAAAGAAGACTTATTTCAACAAATTGAATATCTTTGCAAATAGTTTGAAACATTTAGTATTGTCATCGTTTTTGTTTCATTTCTCAACTTTAACATTTCTGGTTTAATTTAGAACAATGAGGGCATAGAAAGTCATCATGTCCACGTACAATTCTGACTGCGAAACAAAACTGTAGACACGTGTAGTAACCACACTTTGTACATTCTGCCCATTTTACAATAATTAAATATGTACATTTCTTTAATTCTCTAGGTGAAAATACATTCTGCCCGTTTCACAATAATTAAATGTGTACACTTTCTTAATTCTGGAGTTGAAAATTTGTGACAAATGCAAGAAAGGTCTTTATCATCAACAGGATTGTTGTTTTCTTTACCATGGCTTTCGTCATCATTATTATCATCAACAACTGTATCAGCATCAGAACAATTCAGCTGCCTGTTTATCTTTTGATGTAATCAACTTGCTGATGGTTGTGGTTTCATCTTATTGTATTTAAAATGTGGCCTGGATTTGATGTTATATTTTATCAAGATGTTATCCAGCTGAATAATGTATAATCCTATTGTTTTTTTTTGTTAAACATTGTCCTCTTGTTGCTGTCAGTGATCTTGAGTTCATCACACGTAGTCTGTTACTCAATCGTTGTAAAAACCCATAATGCCAATTATTTCTATTTCGCATCTTTTGTTCGTCTTCCAGAACTCAGTGCTAGTTCAGATGCCAACATATTAACCTGTGATCTATTTATGCCATAGCCCAGCTTGGACAGTTTATGAATATGTTGCACGAGTAGCTCCTCCTCTTCTATTGTAAAAAGTGTATCCTTTCCCATTTTAGCATCTGGGCCGATCTTATGCAAAACTCTAAGGTCCGAGGGGGAACTCCGAATCTCCCTGCAGCTTCATTACCAGGAAGATTATTTTCCTTTACAGGTTTGAAGGTTAGGTTTAAATTATTTGCATGCTATTGTTTAACTTTTCTTCCCTTTGTTTGTTTCGGATGTTCTGTAAAAAAAAAAGGAAATCATGGATGTACCTTTTATGCGTAATCATATTGTAACACATATTAAACTAAATGACCTTTTATATTGCATCATCATCAAATTCATCTTTTCAAGCTTGTTTGAATTTATTTGCACAGAGAGAAGACTAAAAAACATGTTCCTGTATCTAGTGTTGCATTCAGAACGTTCACAGTAAATGGTTAAGATAGTTGGATTAATTATCATATGATACTCATAGTTGGAGTAATTATCATATGATACTCACACGACACTGCTCCTGACTGTTTGACATCGAACTCCATTTTTAAGTCAACGCTAGATCAGCCGATCGGTAGCCAGCATGACATTATATACAGACGAGGGGATGTAGAGGAAATTGAGTAAATGCAATTTTTATGTTTCGGATTGTTTTTCTTCATGGAAAAGCAAACTTTGAATCAATATTTTTGCGTAATTACCTGTTTTTGTCGCATTTTCCGTGTCTGTAGATTTTCGTGTTGTAAACTCAGCCTGGTCAAATGTAAGCACGTATTTCCATCACTTAGCGACGACATTCGTCTGAAAGAAAACCCCACGATTCTATGAGAACCCATGACTAAATGAAAACGAACCATAAGTCACATTATGTCAGAAGTTCATGCATCTTTATTACTTACCCATTTAATGTTACATGCTTGACCTGGCGTCAGATACAGCTGTTCAATACGTATTTCCGTATCACACACCCAGATTCAAACTACTTAGGTGCTTTCTTTGACATCCGCACGTAGATATTTTTAGACGCAGTGACTCGAAGGTTTATAAATCCCAATTCGTTTTGAATTTCATTCATACAGTAAAGCTAAAACTATTTAGAAAGCATAAAAAGGGGATATGTAATAAATACAAAACTGCATTCGTGTTTTGTACTGATCCATATCAAACTCGTTCTTTCCGCCGATTCAGAACAAAAGACGTATGCAGTTTTGTGTATGTATCTGCTTAAAACAAATGAGAGTGAAATAAACGAATAAATAAATATTTTACTAACGTATCTGAAACGTTTTCAATTTCTGTGGCAAGATACTTGGAATCTGCTCCTGAATTTGGCCCCTTACTGACCTACATGACTAAGGATACAAAGAGTGGATTACGTACGCATGCGCATTACTAATAAGGGAAACAACCTTTGACGGCAAATAACCAAAGTGACCTTACTTTTAAGTACGGATCAATCATGTACACATGAATGGGACCAAAATATGAACACATGTGTTGAAAGACAAAAGACAAGGGAGAAACTAAATTAATAATCTGATCTTTAAAAGGAGATAAAACCACAAATGAGCTCCCTAAATAACTAAATGGTAACTGAGCCTAATTGTAACGCACCTCTCGTAACAGGTGTACGATTTGGTTTGTTATCGTTATCTAGAGAATGATCGACCTCGGTGCTATTGCCCGGATCAAGTAAATAGTGCAATAAAATATGAAATTTTATAGATGGGATAAATAGAAATCTGAGCAGATATATAGAACAGAATAACACGAGCCCCCGTACATGAAATATAACAATTTAATCAATTACATAAAACAAATTGAAATAATACATAACATTAGAAAGATACACTTCTTTTTGAAATCATTTACCGAATTTCAACACAAATATAATTATGTAATTAGCCCATCTGTTTAATACGATAGACTTAGTTCATCATGGAATCGAGTGAACAATCAAATCAATTGCCCAGCATGCTGCATAACCTTGTTATTGCTGGTCACTCCAAATTCAATGTTGCTGTCAGGTCAAGGTTGATGTTCTCCCCTTTGTAGGCAGGTAGGTAGATGGATATGTGGATAGATAGGTGGGTAGGTAGGTGGAGCTATTTCCCCTTAAAATAAACAAGAAGCAACCTAAATATCCCGTCAAATTTCCATCTGGAGAGTAGATTATTACCCCACTCTCGTTACATCAGATATCGTCCTATCGGAATTCAAACAGATATCAAAGGCTATCTGGTCAGGCCAAACCTGACAGACGATAAACAAACCTAGTTTCAGAAGATTAATGTACTTTCTAACGGCTATTTCATCACTAACTCACTCTAACATCACACGAGACATAACAGTTTCAGTTCATGTCTTAATTATACAAATGAATCAATGAAATTCACTTCATGGCTTAACTACATTAGTGGCAGTGAATACTCACTCAACTCTTTCGCATGCATTATTTATATCATCTAAGACAGGAAAATTCACACAAGATTCTCACAACTCATATTAAATAAAGTAATGCATGAAATTCTTGGAATACGTGATTCCTATAACAATCAAGACGACAAATCCAAACAATTCGTCAAACTCATATAAAGAAGATTATTGTACGAATTCAGACAAATGACCTCAACAAATAGTTATACTCATATCAAGAAACTGATATACGAATTTAAACAAATAAATTCATACAAATAATTATATTGATATCAATGAATAGCATGAGATTGATGCAAATACCTTGTGCTTTTCGAGACTCGCTCGCTTCTAGCACCAGAATCGTGTCCCTCAACTTCCAGACATGTGTCCCTTGAACAATTGTTTATACGAGATAATTTCGTCTTATTCTGTTCGGAGTCAAGATTTTACCGGCCTTTCGCAGGAACTTGGACTGATTAAATTTTGCGATGTGAGATATTTAAAACGTGAAATTTCGTCTGGGAAGCACACCTCTTATTTAGCGTAGCCAATCAGATTAAACGTATCTACCGCCTTTTATAAATACACGCCCATCGTGGTAAGAGTAACCCTCCTGATTTCGCGCGCTATTTAAATAACTGATTCTGGAAAATTTCAAAAGATAAAACAACTTCAGCTGGTTTTACAAATAGTTCCTGCATCCTCTCAACTTTGACATTTTCGATACCTGGACCTCAAATTAACCTTCAATCCGACCGCTATACAAACGAATGCTTAATTAAAAATCGATCTCGAACCCAAACAGATACATTAAAACCATCCCAGTCTAGTTATTTAATACGGTATCTTTCCTCATAAATCTGATTAATTGTTATCTGTTAAACTAATGTGCTCTACTGAAATACATCGACAGAAATTTGCATCCTTATACTAATATACAAATTCATACAAAAATACTACCAATTTTTGTTCGTCAGTGTCTGTAACAAAGCAAATAGATGCATCGCTCTTGAAAATCCATATTAATTCTTGACTCGTCTGAGTACAATTTTTTGTTTGTTTGTTTGTTTATTTGTTTGTTTTCTGGCCATTCTGATATGACAGCCCACTATTAAAAGCTAAAATTTTCATTTACTCCGTCTTGTCAAATAATACGACCGGTGACCCGATGACAAAACAGGTCACTTCTTCATCAGCCCAAACTATGGCTGCTACTAAACAAAAGTTGTTGACATGTTTTTATAACCTGCCTGCCTATCTAAAACGAACGCCCAAAAGGGAAGTTTCACCTCAACATATAAGGACTTGTTTCGCTACGGACCAACCAGGAAGTGTTTTTTGTAACTGACGTCAAATACACACACTACTGTTTCAGACTGAAAGAGGATGACGCATATCGTGTACTTTAGGACATATAATACATGCAGTTAATCAACTCTCTTATTTATAAATATAAGTCGGTCCTTGAACATACGTTTTGTGTTATACAGCAATCACATGTGTCACGTGTGCATTGCAGAATAAAGAAAAAAACGCAATAAAAAGCAAATGTTAATGTTATAACGGAATAGCAGGGTATCCATAATTTGATCTAACTTATCATAATTTCTGCTCTTGCAAGTAGTGTTTGACCCTATAAGAGACTACCCTGAAACTAATTGCTTGTTCATTTGAATGGAGTGTCATGAGAGATATTATTTTCAAATGGTATATTCTAAAACAATGGCGTATAGTAATTAATGTCAGCATTCCACAAAACTATATAAAAGGCACAGAGCTCATGAAATAATACAATATGTGAACAATAGTGTGTGATAGCATACAATAGATGAAATTATGTAGGATATACAAAATTAAACATCTATTTATCTTGGTCCTTACGAAAGTCATCTGTTATATGTTTTCATTTGTGGTGCACTATTCCATGTACTAATAATTTAAAATTATTCGTATAAGTCTAGTTTTAAAAATGGGGTAACGAGATTCTACTCAATTACAGGCTTAACTTTGTATTAAATTCTCTGTCTTTCTCCTTTGGGGAGTGGACTTCATTAAATGAAAATATTATTGTGGCTCTAAACCTTTACGAATCGTTTCAAGTTGTCGTTGTTTGCATTGTGGCACGAAAGTGACCTTTCTGACAACCTTTACCGTCAGGTTGAAGGAATACACATCAATTTGATGTGTTTGGTGATTCGCAGACGACAATGCTCACAGAGTTAGCAAGTACAGTAAATATAAGGGAACGCTTCGATCTGAAAAGCTTAATTTTCCGATGAAGGTATCAGACATCAAAAAGTTTGAGAATCTTAACCCTACCATTGCTGTTAACGTCTTTGGATGGGACCACGTGTTTTACCCCATACGCGTAGCCGATAAAGTGTCAGAAAAGACCTTTAACTTGTTACTACTGACAGAAGATGAAAAGCATTACCCTACGTCATCTATGCTGACCTTGAGACAATTAACGTGCCAGTGAAAAGGGAGGAGGCTGACCTACTTACAGCGACATAAGACCTCCAGCCAGCCTCCATGCGGCTTCCGCTACATAGTCAAGCGATGTGACGGCAAAACCAAACCCCTGGTTATATACAGAGGAGAAAGACGCAGCAGTGAAGCTTATAAAAAGCTACAGAATGAGCTGGTAAGCCTCTGAGAGGACAAGATTCGCCCTCAAGCGATGACGCCCGCCAACACCGCGGCGTTTAACGAGGCTAGGGTATGTCACATCTGTTGAAAGTGGCTGGGTGAGAAAGGCGTGAAAGACCATTGTCACATCTGTCGAAAGCGGCTGGGTGAGAAAGGCGTGAAAGACCATTGTCACATCACCGGCAGATTCAGAGGAGCCGCCTGTAACAGCTGTAAACTCCAGCTGCGACAAGACCCAGAAAAAACTAAAGCCCCAGTCCTCTTTCACCGCCTGCGAAACTACGACGGCCATCTGAAGATGGCAGCGCTGGGGACAACCTCGAAGGTCGACATCAACCCCATCCCCAACAAAATGGAAAAGTATATAATTTTTTCTCTAGGCCAGCTCCAGTTTATAGACAACTATCAGTTTCTAACGTGCACCCTATCCAAGCTGGCCATCGACCACCCACAGAAAAACTGTCACATCACACGTCGATATACCGAACACGATGTTGCCCTTCTGACCGCCAAGGGCGTATATCCGTACGAGTATATGGACGGGTGGGACCGGTTTAGTGAGACGCAGTTACCCCCATTTAAGCCTTTTATAGCAGCATCAACCGCAATGGTATGTCTTCTGATGACTATCAGTAGGCTCAAAGAGTATGGCATACCTTGGCTGTAAGACCATGAGGGACTATCATGATCTCTCCCTCAAGACGAATGTGCTCCTTCTGGTAGATGTCTTCCGGGTCACCTCTCTGAAGACGTTTGACATTGACTCTCGCCACTACTTTAGCTTCCATGGTTTGAACTGGGACGCCCAGCTCAAACCGACGGGAGTAGAGCTAGAGCTTCTCACAAACCTCGACATGCACCTCTTCGTCGAGAGAGGGACCCTAGGCGGGACCTCAATGGTTAGTAAGCGATACACGAAGGCGAACAACCCCAAGTGTCCAGACTATGACCATTCTAAACTCACCACCTGGATCGTCAACCTTTATTCCAATAACCTCTATGAATGGGCGATGATGCAAGCCTCCCCACTGGTGACTTCTGTTAGGTCAAACCTGAAGAGATTGATTTAAGTAGCATAGCCTTAGGCTCCCCCTAAGGCTACCTTCTCTAGGTGGACTTGGACTATCCGGGATAGCTGCGCCATGCTCATAGCAACTACACTCTAGCCCCAGAGTATATGATCGTTCCAAAAGAATGGCTATCTGCCTACCAGCAGGATTTGATAGACAAGTTGGGAGGTCGTTACACCGGATGTACGAAGCTGATACCTTATCTGCTAAAGAAGGAGCGATACGTCCTTCACGACCGATTTATCCAGCTCTATAACAGCCTGGGGATGCGCATCACCAAAATACACCTGGCGCTAGAGTTTGATCGGGATGTGCGAAAGATCATCTTTGGCGCCAAGCACACCGTGTCGCTGACCCGCAAAAACACCAATGAAGATGTCGTATTTTGCGCCAACGCCGCGGACGAAGGCAAGCTCACGTTCTCGAAGCTCGCTCTGTGGTTGTGGCCGCGACTCCGGTTCTGGAGGTGGAAACCAACATGTTTAACTTTATGCGAGGAGGGCAGAATACCATGTCCTTCAAGGCCATTTCTACAGACACTCAGCAAAGAGTAGTCTCCGGGCAGTTCTCCGGGCAGATCAGCGCCCAGTAAGGGCATCGCCGCACCCCGGTACGTCTTCGTGTCCCTCTAGCTGGATCAGTACAAAACACGAATGCGGTTTTGTATTTATTAAATATCCCCTTTTTTATGCTTTCTAAATAGTTTTAGAAAATAACCAGGAGCGCATCGTGACAAGCTTGGCGTCACGGAGGTGAGCCTGCGCCTCCACGGCCACTACTTCAACCTGGAGTACCTCGAACTGGTCAAGCAGTCGGTCGTTGACATGTACTTCAATGCGTCATTAACTACCAAGCCTTTGCCGTTATCTTCTAAAACAACACTGCTCGAGGGGGTTAGAGAACGAATGAGGGTGGTCGACGCTCCGCCAGGTCATACAAATTAAAACTCAACTCGTATACACGTACACGCGATGCCACACGAACAACAACTTATGTTCCTCACCGACGGCCAGCTGCATATGCTCACCAGGTCCTGGAGGGTCCACCGCGGTGCCAGGCTGCGGCCCAGTTATTTTGACGCTCGCCCGTACCAAGCGCCTCCGAACGGCTCGCAAGTCAACTTTAATATTTCTGTCACCCCTGAAGGCCATGCTAAAAGATTTTCCATTCCCTGGCGATTGCTACCAAGGCGGCGGCAATCCCAGCCCTAACGGCCGCTGACAAGACGGCGGCCCTCGGCACGGTTAGCACAGCTGATCACCTGGCTGCTCTCGGCTATGCAAGGCGCCGTCGGCCGCAGGTCAAAAATGGTCGAGGCATCGCGCGGTGGCGGTGATGAGGGCCATCTCCAACGTTGACCTTCTGCGGCTCGCCAGGCAACTGTAACACTTCACGGGCGTCTACATACGTGGTGAGCTGGAGCGCCGCAGTGAGCACGAGACCGGCATCGTTAACTTCGACACCTCGCAGAACCACGGAACACATTGGGTGGCGTTCCGGGTAACGCCCGGCTTCCTGCTCTACCTCGACTTGTATGGCCTCGTTGCGTACCTCCACCGGGCCCGCAGCGGTGATCCATTAACTCTTCCGCTCACCTACTATACCATCCCGGTTTAGGAGAAAGGTGACGAGCCAATCTGCGGCCCCGCATCCATCGAGGTGCTGAAAGCTCTAAAGCGCGATCCAAGCGCTCTGTCGCTGATCCACCTGTTTGCTTAGAAACAAGCCGGCTGTGGCCATATGCACCATGTCGGTAGAGATCTTCGGGCCCTCGCAAAAAGACGAGGCGGTACCCGGGGCTTCCGCGGACCTCACCCAGTATGCCACCAACGCCATGCTGGTGGCAGCCTAAAGCAACCGCGTCGACCTGGTTGTATTCGCCGACAACGTCGGGTACCTGAAGGATCCCGGTGTGGACTTCTCCTCGCTGCTATCCACCCGGCCAGTGTAGAGGCACAATGTATATCGAACAAAAATAAATCATATATATTCCCCCCGAAAGAAACAAATAGCCTAATCACCATGCGTTGTGAATAACTCGATGTAAAATGATGTATTGCATCAGAATATTTGCATTTATTCTCAACATACATTAAATGTAGGTTTCTTACATTGAAAGACACTCCAATAAGTCCTGTTATCTAATATAAGTTCTGTGAGTCTGCAAAGATGTCCTACAAGTTATTGCCGGATTAATTCTAAACTAGAGGCTGCTATTTTATTGCAGACAAAAGTGAAGAAACCGATGCTTTGAATTTGCCTCCAGTAGATTTGTACGACTTTCGAGAGTCCTTTGTTGAAATATCTAGAGCGTTATTCTAAATCTCAATGTTCAGCAAGACTACCTATATGGGAGGGAATACAATCGAAACAAATCCAACACATATTGACATGATCAACCTCGGAGTTTAGATTACAAGGATAACCGACTTACAAAAGGAAACACGAACGGATACACAAACAAACGGTTGGACGGACGTTACCTGTCATACGATATATCCGAAAAAGTGCGGATATGATTTGGTCTGACTTGGAATGTTCGCCCTCAGTGAGAAAGCAGCTATATTTTCCAGTCTTGTGTGAATTCTAGATCGTGCTTATTTTCTCAAGTAGTTGCTCTTATAAATAATAAAAATGTTGTCTGAGTTGCTTCCATTTCTAATTTAGAGATTTTTAAGTAAGACAGAAATAAATATAAGACATAATATATAAATGAGCTTCATTGACAGTTTGACCATTTGTCTCCTTCTTTAAAACTATGGTACTCGTTCCTTCTTTAAAACTATGGTGCTCGTTCCTTCTTTAAAACTGTGCGACTCGTTCCTTCTTTAAAACTATGGTACTCGTTCCTTCTTTAAAACTACGGTACTCGTTCCTTCTTTAAAACTGTGGTACTCGTTCCTTCTTTAAAACTATGGTACTCGTTCCTTCTTTAAAACTATGGTACTCGTTCCTTCTTTAAAACTATGGCACTCGTTCCTTCTTTAAAACTATGGTACTCGTTCCTTCTTTAAAACTGTGGTACTCGTTCCTTCTTTAAAACTATGGTACTCGTTCCTTCTTTAAAACTGTGGTACTCGTTCCTTCTTTAAAACTATGGTACTCGTTCCTTCTTTAAAACTATGGTACTCGTTCCTTCTTTAAAACTATGGCACTCGTTCCTTCTTATGCCTGCTGTTGTAACTTATATATTACCTCATTTGAATGAACTAGAGTTGTTAGCATTTCTTAAGAGACAAATATCAATATTTACTCAATACTTGATATAAAATGTCAGAAGAGGTGATATATTGTCTAGTAAACAAATACTATGTGTTATATACGACCCCGCTCCATCGTTTATTCCTTATGTCGATCGGGAATAAACTTTGCCTTTGTCATTTTGTTTTAATCACGCTGAAGAGGAAGGCGAGGATGAGAAGAAGGAGAGGAATAACATGAGCAGCACGATTATTAAGATATTCCGCAACAAATGAGATAATTTCCTCTTGAATTACCTACACAATTTACTCCCAATGATACAAAAAATATTCAAATCAAAGAGCTTTCTACAGATACACATGTAGCTAATGCCCACGATGGACGTTTTTCACCTAGTTTTACCTTCACTGACATCTGGATAATTCCTAAACTTTATATCAAACCGCCTCTGTTCCTTCTCCCCTATTCATCATTGCTTCTACAATTCTGGAAAATTTTTGAGACAATGAAATATTCTAAGATTGCATTAATTCTACGATTGCATTGGACTACATTTTCAAATAAATCTTCGACGTGGTCAAGATAATGATGGAGGGCTTAGACCAATAATTAATTTCCCACCAACATCAAGGTTAATGTTTGAGAAATTACAACTTTTTTGTTCACTAGAAAGTCCAGTAAAAGACATGTTTCTCTACTTAAGTTAGCGCTAACTTTCTAAACAGTCTAAATAGGGTGCTTCGCGGCATTTGTTTCGAGATAAATGTCCTGACAGTTGTGTGCCATTGAAAGCTGCTTAAATTAGGAGTCGGAAGAAGTCTCATCGAGGCAAAGATTAGGATTGTTTACACAGGATAATTTTGGCCTATGGGAAAAATCAATTTCGTGCAATTGAACAGACATAATCTATGAACTAGTTGAAAACACTGCTGAAAATTTTATAAAAATATTAAGCAAGAAAAAAAGCCACTCTGACGCTATAATCAATTGCACAATCTCAGAGTATTAAGCATGACCGAAACATTTAATGCAGCTTGCAAAAATCAATACGTTGAAAAAGGCACAATATTAGTGTGTAATTCATAATCTTTTTTTTTTTTCCCAATCAGGTCTTCCACTCTGTCTTTCAGCAAACGGTATGATAAGTACTACTTCGTTAGTATTAGTTATAATTATCATCACTAAATATCTAATTTAGTAAGGGTAACTAGTAACTACAGTTGGCATACTTCAGGCGCCGTGCCTACAATCCAAAACTGAACGAAAATAAGAAGAAGAAAAAAGAGCCAAATGGAATCAGAATGAACTAATAAGAGTATGGAAAACAAGTTTTATTATTAGTAATTAAAATATACTTTTAATATTTGAAAATTACTAAGAGTTAATTTTCAAATGTAATTTCAAAAAGGGAATTGAAAATTGACTTTACTTCTTCTCATCATAGCATTTTCCTTTTTCTTGCTTGCTTAATTTCTTTCTTTTGTTTCATTTCATTGTTTTGATTTTATTCACAATCATGAAATTGTGTTCCAAGTCACCCTAAACTCTGTCCAGTTACATGTTCATACACATTTTTCGGCTATAGCCGTTTTATTTGTAATCTGATCGAAAAATGCCAATGATAAGTTAGTTCAAAGTAACTACCGCGAACTTCTCTAAAAGGTTCCATCTTAACAGAACATAAACGTAAGTTGCTGATCAGATTTTGTACGTTTTTACATTTTCGCAGAAAAGCCAAATCCGTAAGCACATCTTATACCTACGTAGTTTTTAATAAATTAAAACAAATTACCCATAATTAGTCTTTACACCCGCCTGCTTAGCTATATTTTATTCTTCATTCGTCCATATGGACTATCTATAAAACTAATTTACAATATCTCTTGTATCCCACTCGCACATATCGTCTAACTAATAGTATGATAATGTGCTGGCGTGCGATATTATTAGGAGTAATAGAAAATGACACTTTATATCAATCTATTTTACATGACGTAGGTGTTGAGCGTGGTTTACGAACTTATGTCAAAATGTGCAAAATTGTAATTTGAGCTGCAAAGTAAGTTTACGTTCGATAAAGATGGGTATGGCAAACCGTATTAGCATTTATACCTTTTTCACGTATTTCAAAACGAATTTTGCATATGTGAAATAGTTTTGACTTTATTTCACATTTGTGAAAAAGAATTCTACATATGTAGTTTTTGTCATATGTGTCAAACTATTTTACCTAAGTAAATCGTTCATTTTTTCATGTGTAAAAAAGAATTTGCGAAAAAGAATTTCATATACATACAAAAAAGACTTTAGTTCACATATATAAAAATCTTTGTCATTTATGTGAAATTCATTTTTATATATGTGAAATAGAGAATTTATTAAAATTATTGTTACAGATGTGACATAATTGGACATTGTTTCACATATGTGAACAAAATAGTATTTTACATATGTGAAATCAATTATTATTATTATTATAATATATATATATATATATATATATATATATATATATATATATATATATATATATATATAATTTCATTTTACATATGTGAAAAAGAATTCCACATAGGCACAAAGAGACAATATTTGACAAATGTGAAAAAGAACATTACATAATGAATACACTCTTCATAAATGTGAAAAAGAAATATACAAATGTGAAATAAATACTTTATGTTGCATATGTGGATTACACATATGTGAAAAAGAATTTCACAAATCTAAATTACACATATGTAAAATTCCATTTTACATTTGAAGAATATTTTTTTCACATATGTGAAATAGTACTTCATAAATGTGAAAACCGAAATGTGTGCAAACGGTTTACCATATATGGGACCTTCATGAGAAGTTTCGGTAGTCGTCCTTAACTTACTTTGTCACCAACATCTGCGACTAACATACAGGTGTTATATACTGTTCTTGCTGACACTTTTCTATCAGATTACAACAAAATAGAGTCATAATCGACCAAATACGTGCCAAAACGTCCTTGGACAGAATGTAGTTAAAAATTTGGGAGCATGCAAATGTGATCGACCAGAGGCGTTCGGGAGGCGGTCGATTTTATATGCAAGATGATTTGCAATTTCACCGACCTCTCCCTCGCCCTCTTAAAATCTGATCGTTCCTCTACATTTACTTCAGAGTGAGTTAAATTACCTTAATAGGTTACTAAATAACCTTAGTTTACTCAATTTTGATATTTCCCATAATTACACCGTAAGTAGCATCAAAGTACTGTTAGATTAAACTAATTCCTCTTTTTAGTAATACTGTTTTAAATGTCCCTTTGACTTCATTTGTTTGGTTCCTTTACATTCAGTTTCGGTTCCATATCGTTCATTTTTGGTTCATTTGAATTCATATCCATTGAATCCTCCTTCATTTTCGCTCATTTCATTTCTTTTTCGGTGGTTGTTCCGCTTCAGCCATTACCTTGGCGAGAAGATCGAAAGTACGTCAAGAGAGGAAAAGACTTAAATGCAAGTGCCTTGAAAGGTTCTCAAATAAATATATTTGGTAGGACTTATTTTGAAGTGTCTTCACAAAAATGTAAAAAAAGAAAAAAGTGTTACAAATGCCCTGCAGTAAAGTTGCTTGCATTGCCAACTACACCAATGCAGCTTCGCGGTAAATCATATGCAATTTGAAAAACAAACTCTAATAGTACAGCGGGAGAAAACTAAATTCAGGAGAAATAGGAGCAACGAGGATTAGTTTCAGCTGGGGAAAAAAAATTCCCCGGAAAGAAAAGAGACAAAAAGCCGGTTCCATCTTCTGTTTGATAAAATAAGAGCTTAAATATTTTTTTACCAGTTGCTGTGAAGAACGGATCAGAAATACATATACTGGATGAAAGCTGGCTTTTATCATTTCGAACTTCTGTGTCACTACGCAGATAGGTTGTGATTTGTTCTTTCAACAACAATCGGAATACTGAATAAACAAGCGTGTATTTTTTTTCTTGTGCATTTTCTCTTCATAAACAAAGAACATCTTAATGAGAAATTATGTCGGAAATAATAACTAACGGGAGATACAACCCTTTGCTATCCTTTATGTTTTGGAACAAATGAAGTTGTATTGTAGATTTTTTGCCCCAGGCTATCCTCAGGAAACCTGTTTTTCAATCAGCTAACAATATGGATTGGATACGTTGTACTTAGGGTATTCACTACATAAAGCGGGACTCCAAGTTTTGCTGGTGATTAAGTACGGACCTAGATTGTTCTCTTTATTAAGACATAGCACGGGTCGGCTACCGTGGTGTGTCCTTGGGCAAAGCACTTGACTCCAAGTGCCTCGTTACTAAATAACCTACTTGTGTTGCTGTAAAACGCCAAAGCCAAACCAAATTCTTAAGACAGAGCATTTATGGGGTATAATATTGATCTAACGACTAACTAAGGGATAGTGAGTTTTTCTCCACGTTTAATATTCGTAGAATTCCGAGCCAGTGTATATTGGATTGACGTCAAGTATATCAGTTGTTTTAGAAGTTTATTGGTTTCATGATTAACTTCAATAAGGTTTTAATAAATATTCCGTTAAGAAATGCTGACAGTTTCAGTAATCACGCTGCTTTTGGAGGATGTTTTGAACTTCTTATGACTTTGAATTGAAATATACATTCTCTAGAGATAGTGACATTTAAATATTAAATATTACGCTGTCTTTATAAAATAAAATGATTTTGGTGCATGTTGGTCCCCAATACGAACATCTAGAGTCGTCCATTTCCGAGTACGTAAACACTGAATTAAAGCAAGCTCTGTCTATAAAACCTTTGAAAGGGGTTTCTCAACTTGACAGTCGACTGTCTCGAGAAGTAATTATTAATCGTCCTGTGGAAAAAAAAACCCCCAGAAGGGTCTTACATTATGCAGGTTATCTTTTCACTTGAGCAAAGTGTCCAAATTCAAACATGATAAACACTTTTAAAACCTGACTTTATATATATATATATATATATATATATATATATATATATATATATATATATATATATATATATATATATATTACACGTGACTGTTATATGGAGGTTAATTTTATATGGATTGTATTATGTTGGGTCTTGCAAAAGATGACTGTTTTACAGAGGTGGTTCTTCGACCAACTAAGAACACAAAACAGACATGCAGTTTGTGCATTTTGATACTCTTTTTCATCTGATTTTTTGTCTCAGTATTTCACTCTTTTTCTTTCGATCTCCCCTGTCATTCAAACATGTAAATAGCTCAGGATTTCTTTCAGCTTCTGTGTTGGGTATGTTTTATTCTTGTAAGTTTTTCTTCCCCTGACAAATAGTTTCGTTAGCTTGAATGTTTCTGCGCCGTTGGCAATTTATGTAAAATATATATTGTCACATGAGATCCAGATGTCATAGATAGAATTAAAAAGGAGAAGATACAACTGCAGCTCTAAATGGACAAAAAAAGAAAGAAAGATAGTGATTACAATACAAGAGACCTGAGTCTCTCTCTCTCTCTCTCTCTCTCTCTCTCTCTCTCTCTCTCTCCAAGTGCCTGCACTCCATTATATTTGCATTTTTCAACAAGTTTTTGCTACTCTGTGTGTATTAAATGCAGTGCCGGATTATCCAATAAGCAGACTAAGCAAGCACGTGCTATGGGCACCAGCAAAGCATGGGTACAAAAAAAGAAGAGAAATTACATTGTTTTATTATTTTTTTATTGGGGGGGGGGGGGAGGGTAATTACATGGGGCGGGGGGGGGGGCACAATAATCTTTTCAGTGCTTAGGGCCTCTAAAAGTCTTAATCCGGCCCTGATTAAATGTTATAGAATTCGAGCCTTATTGTCCCTTTTCTTATTGCATATAAGTGCTACTAGTAGATTGCCTGTCATTTCCTATGTTTGTATGTGTCGATGTAAAACGTCTACCCGTTGATTTCTATACATAAAAAGCGTGCATCCGTTTTGTGTGAAATCTAAGTGGCGGATTTCAAGGGTAAATTTTTTCTTAATGTTACTTGGGCACCGTTCCGTTTGCTTATAATGTCTAAATTGGAGAAACTTACATGCGACACGTGTCGTGGTCTACGGAGGACGCTATGATTATTCCTATCAATCTCCCACTTTAAATGTAACAAGATATCTGATTGGATCAGTTTCTTTCAGCTGCATCCAATCAGATAGCTGAGAAGTAGATACCGTTTCAAATATGCCACAGATTGTTCTGGAACGAACTGGATCGACGACCCCCGCTAGCGAAGATGCAGGGGATACACTAATGCATTTAGTTTAAACATATTTTATTTCACAAATTTGTAATTGGTGATTACAAAAAGCACAGTATAGAAGGTAAAGGATTATAACGATAGCCAGTGGCTTATAATGTTCTTCTCCTTTTACGATACAAAAATTGTAAACATATATATATATATGGTGGACGATATTAAGTTTAATGACAAAAAAATAAAATTATTGATCAGCCAAAGTGAAGAATCTCTTGGTAAAACATTAGCATTCAGCCAGTGTACATGAAGCAACAAGATGAACAACGAGGGAGTAGGTGACAAGGATAATAAAAGAGAAAGATGTTTAAAGGAGAAATTGTTAATTAAAATGTGTGAAACGTTTTGTAGAAAGTTGAGATAATAGGGAGGAAAGAACAAAACAAATAAATAAATAAAAAAGAACAAAAAGCGAGATTAAAAGTGAACAGTACTTCTTTCTAGAGCGAGTCGTTTAGGAGGCGATAGCGAATCATTTGGAAAAATAGGGGAAATTAATGTTTGCAGCTGTTCATGACCCACGGAAGTACATGCATGTTAGTAATAGTAATATGTGCACTTAAGTAAATCATTTTGACTTTTCAATAAATTTATGAACGGCGTCGAAAATATTAATGTTTACTTCATACGGAAGCGTTGTATCACCATACCAGAAGGCATTTGATGTTAAATTACCGTATGGTACGAGAGATTGAAACAGTTCGATGCGTTGTTCTTGGTAATAAGGCAAGGAAAAAAGAAATGTTGTGTACTTTCTACAGATCCACACTTGCAAAGAGGTGACCTGATTATATTCTTTGTAAATAAATTTTGATTAAGTGAACTGCAATTTGTTCTAAGTCGGGCATGAAGAATTTAAAATTTCATTCTACCCTAATAAAAATGTCTGGCTACATGAGTATTGCGATTATTTAATGTTCTTTTCAAGTTATTAATGGAGTCAATTTGACGAGTCTCAATAGATAATGTATTCCATTCTCGAATGACCGAAGAAAGAAATGAGTTTTAATAAAGACTAGTTCTAGCTTGTACTAATTGGACATTTTTTACATTACGTAAGTTATGCTGACTTACATCACTAGCGGATGGTGGAATCAGAGGTGTAAGATAGGGAGGGCTTGAACCAGTTGTCATTTTATACAAGAGTGTAAGTTTGTGTTTTTGTCGTCTGGATTCAAGACTTTCCCATAGTATTTCTCGATGTAGCGCTTCAATAGATATTAATTTTTTCGCACCAGTCACAGTTCTGGCTTTTGTATTTTTTTCAAGTTCTCTTTTCTTGAGTAATGTGCAGTTGTCCCAAACCACATTACCATATTCCAGAATAGGTCGTATAAAAGATGTAAATATAATTTCTAAAGATTTTCTGTAGAGTTGGAATCTGAGTTTACACATTACATTCATTCTTGACCATGCCTTTTCCTTTATATAGTCTATTTGCTTGTGCCATGAGCAGTCATTCAAGAGAAATACACCTAGATGTTTGTGCGCATCAACTTCATTAATTCGATGGCTGAACATATATAGGGGTAGATGGAAGGGTTTATTAATTTTCCTATAAATTGTCAGGGATTCAGTTTAAGAAGGGTTGAAAGATACAAGCCAATTATTTGCCCACTGCGAAATTTTTTCCAAGTCAGAGTTGAGGTTATGAGCTGTTACGACGGGATTTTCTACGATTAGAAAGAGACTTGCGTCATCTGCAAATAAACTTATTTTGGAGTGTATATCATATATAATATCATTTATGTATATCAAAAAAAGTAAGGGACCTTAAACGGATCCTTGGAGTACACCAGCTCTAATAACCTCCACTCTGAAAACATGCCCGGAGATATCACTCTTTGTCTTCTGCTTTTAGATAGCTAGAGAACCATTGGATAAAGCTTCCTGTGATATCAGTAGATTTCAATTTATGAATGAGTCCTTTATGCTTCACTCGGTCAAACGCTTTACTAATGTCGCAAAACACAACTCTGATTTCCTTACCGGAATCTATTGCTTTACATAAAATATCATATAGGTATGTTAATTGATTAACTGTGGAATCACCCGAAATAAAGCCAGACTGGAAAGGTGTAAGAATGTTATTTTCACGGAAGTAATTAAATATGTGTTTAAAAACCAGTCTTTCAAAAACTTTGCTAACAGTATTGAGGAGCGTTATTGGTCTGTTATTAGATACGTTGGAAGGGTCGCCATTCTTAAAATTGAACAAACGATTGCTTCTTGTCTGGAAAGGTTGATTCTGTAAAAGATCGGTTAAAAATTGAACAAAGTGGATGTGAGAATTCATTAGCCAGCTCACGCAGAATACGGTTACTTAGACCATCTGGACCAGAAGCCTTACCATGAGGAAGGCTTTTGAGATCATTTTGTACTTCGTCAGGCGTTTGTTCTATAAAACTTAAACTTACATCGGTATATAAAGGTATATCTAGAAGGTTAACAATTGTTTCATCTAGTACAGTTTGCTCGATAAAAAATCGTTAAGTAATTCAGCGTTGTCAAGTTCATCAGTGATTATCGAACCGTTATGTTGAAGGTATGGAATAGAATATGTGTGGCGAGGGTTGATGAAAACCTTCAGGGCTGACCACCAATCTTTGGATGATGTAGTGCATGGTTTCAGCTCTTGTGCTAATTTGTCCGTATGTAGCTGCTTTACTTCTCGAATCACAGAGATTGTTTTGTTCCGCAGTGAACGAAATTTAGTCCAATGAGATGGTAGGTTATATTGCTTGGCTTTTCGATAGGCTCTCTTACGTTTGCGTATTGACCTTTTAATTCCCATTGTGACCCATGGAGGTTCTGATGGTTTAACTTTAACAGTTCTTTTTGGAATGCATTGGTCAGATATTAAGATTATGTAGTCAGTGATATATTTTGCGTATTTGTCAATATCGTCACATTTCAAGCAATCCCAATCGGTAGTGGATGCAATATATCTTATAAGATATATAGTCGCCTTGTCCGTATATCAAAATATGCCTCAGAAACGAATTACGCTTTGTTTTCTGTAGTTAAATATCCCATAAATAGGGCAATAATACTAATATCTTGATGTAATAAAGAATCTCCAACCCCACTGAGAATTAAACTCTCATTATTCATTATAAGTAACAGATCTATCAACGATGAAGAGTTTTCAGTGAAATGAGTGGGTTGATTAATGCATTGGTGAAGAGAAAGCTCATCACATAGTGATTTCATTTGTTTTTTTACCTGAGAGTGGATTTAGCATATTGAAGTAAAAGTCGGCTGTTACAATTATGTCTCTAATCCGTGTATCAATTCTGTATGGAATCTTCTATCAATGAATTTTACGTGTTGTTTGCATTTGGAGGTCTGTAGAATAAGCCTACCAGAATTTGTCTCTAAGTGAAAGTTCAATCCATAAGCACTCAAAGCATTTAGTCTCTGGAAATGAAGTGACTCTTTTACATATATTATGATACCACCGTGAGTATCGCCTACACGATCTTTCCTAACTGGGTCGTGGTAAAATTGGAGGAAAAAGTCATCAGAAGATAGGGAGGGATTAAGCCAAGTTTCGGAGGAAGGCTAAAATATCAAATTCCTGCAATTCTGCATACAATGTATCTAATTTGGGCAAAATACTTTGAACATTATAATGCGGAATGGAGAGGTGGTTGAAAACTCAAGTAGATTGAGAGAAGAAACTGATGAACTAGATGTGTCGTATGAGGAACTACTAACGTAGGATGTAGAATTTGGTCCAGGATTGGGATCAATGTCACGGGCTATTATGAGTAAGGTCGGCAACCAGGTGGTCAAAACTAGAGTAAACAGAACAAGAAAAAATGTAAAGCTGATATTACTCAGATACGAATTGTTTGCTAGAGTATGTCTAGAGTTACCTAGCAATTTGATCCTATATGAAATCAGTGAGAACTTGCACACTTCAAACAAAATAATGCAGTACTATCATCGCATTTTCGGATCATGAACATAATCAAAACATGAACCAGTAGTGTAAATTTGAGATTAGGACGGTATAACCTCATGATGCCTACAGGGATGCTTCTACGAGATTTTAAATAATTGTCATAAGCGATGAAGAAACAAGCGACTTGCAACCATGAAGATGCGTCCCGCTAAACCCACACTACATAAATATACTTTGTTCAATAGTACCTGTGTCATCACATATCCGCACGATTTCGCTCCATAAGGACAAGTAACACGGTACTGAATACAAGTAAACAGAAGTAAAAAAAACAAACGATGCAAAACAAAAAAAAAACATATAAACAGATATACCAAGTATAAATAAATACCATAAATAACATATAAACACATATACCAAATATACCATAAATTTTGTTGTAGAGATTGCTAGCGAATACATACTATTAAAAACCTGTCTATACTAATATCAACTGATATTTAGAAAATTTAAGATAAGAATGTCGTAAAATAGACAATTACTGGGACCGATGAAGAATTCATTAAACATATTTTCTAACTGTAAAATGTAGAGAAAATGTAGAAAATATGTATAATTTGTCGTAGCATAAACTAACAATTCCTATGTAAATTAGAAAAGCAATAATGATATTTGCTAATTTTTATTATGTGGCGATTAAGACTACTTATACTCACGTATCAACCTGGTCCAAATGCAAACAAAATAGACCCTGCTCTGCCGTCGCATAATGCGCCAGCAGATCAGGGTCTATGTTGTTTGTTCTACTGATTAGTCCCTACAAATTTCATAGACCCAGATCTGCCAGCGTATTATGCGACGGCAGATCTGGGTCTATGCAGTTTGCAGTTCGTATATACAACTCGAGTATATACAGTAGATAATATTTAGCAACCACTTCTTTCTACACTGGTGTTAAACTTGTAACATATATGAAATGCAGTAGCGCTATTTTTTTTAAAACTTACTTCTCTGGCAATGTGCAAAACGACATAATCTGCGAGATTAACAATTAAAGTGATGAAGAAATTTATTTTGAAAGTGTACAGTAATACAGTTCTAAACATCCCTCTGAAGCAGATCCTATTTCTAAAGCATCAAATATGTGGTTCACAAACAGAAATGTAAATAATCATATACTTGAGCAAGTAGTTAGAAAAATGTAACCCCGAAAATATCACATACATTTATTCATAATGTGATAAAACATTTTCTGGTAATGACAGATGATATTTTCGTATAGGTGCGTGCATACCACCATCACAAATTTGGACCATCGTGACCTTTGAGTCTGCACGATTTGGTTCATGCATTACTTTCTCTGCTTGTACTTCGGTCTCTTTAAGTGGTGCATATTACCCACTTAGCAACAATATTCACTGTTTAGGAATTCAAAACCTAAAGATTGAACTATAACTAACCTTTGAATGCATTATGCATTGTATCAGAATGTCTAAGACTTTCGAAACATTCATGCATTACCCCCACTTCCACCCCAACCCCTTTTATCACGAATCTTTGTGAAAATGTTTAAACAGCATTAAACATGTAATTTAGTAATTAAAAATCAACTATTATTTTCTATAAATTAAGAATCGAAGTAAACACGTTTTACCATCGATTTAAAAATAAATCTAATAGGTCGTATTGAATGCTTTCGATTTCTCAAGGTTTTTAGAAGATACCGCACCTTCGGTTATTACTATCACAATTCTTTGGATGCATGTTGTTTGTAATTGAAGTTTTTCCCTGTGCAGCAGTTTATCTGATGTGCGATCATTGTTGTCAAGAGGCTTCGCAACTAAGCTTAGACTGGCTTTGTTGTTACCAGCAAGCCACATCAATAACTCACTTCAAGACTGGAAAATTTAACAAGATATTGTTATTAAAAAAAAGTTCCCTTTTTTATTTGAAGAATTGAAGAAGTAGTTCAACAAAATCTGAATAAATGTGGAGGAATTTAGTCCTTATTAGGCAAGTAACTATATACGACCACTTTGGATTAAGTCTAGCGTTTGTTTTTGATGCATAGAGGAAGAACACCACCTCCCTGCTTGCAGTGTCTTTTCGCTAATGTACTATACTCTGTTTTCTAATATAGCTACAGTAATTAAACGGCATTTAGAGTTACCTCCAGTTGCAGAGATGATATGTGTACGGTTCCTACCATATCAGTCGAAATCGTACATCCAAGGAGAGATTATGTTTAAATGTAGTGGTCGTTAATAGCGACAGCCAATATACATACCTGCAGACTCTGGTTTTCTTTAACAGAGGTACGTATCACTTAATGGGATGACTTGTGAATACTGAAAAAAACGCCCTCTCTGAAAAACGCTGTAATCAACAGATTCGCGGTGAGGCTTGCATGGAGTTGTCAATTTATATCAGTATATATGGACAGGCTAAAATAATGAAACAGCTGCAAAACCTCGATTTCCCTAATCAATGCTTGAAGATACGTTTTCTGTAATACAGGTATGTAATATGCCTCAATTACGCATCGGTAAATAATACAACATGTTAAATGAAGATTCATGTATTTTTATTTTATGATATCAATTTACATATTCACATCTGTAATTGTGAGCGAAGAATCTAGCTAATATAGGGATTGTTTAGATTCGATCCCCAACCAAGAGATTTTTCTGAGTCTAGACTCTCTTGATAATGGAATGCGTCTAGTTAACTCAGACTGGGATGGTTGGGGCTGGTGTGGAACAGAGACTCTGACATTTAAATGGTGTATTATGGTTCTAAAAAACCATCTTCCATTTCGTGTCAATTGTATCATGCAATACTTAATTGGAAATGCTTGGATTTACACCTACTTAATAAGTCTGACATCAAAACATGCGCCCCTCAAGCCTCTTATTACAATCTCGACAATAAGTCTGGGAACAAATTTATTTTGATTGACACATTGACCCAGAAATGTTCTTTTACGATTATATTTGGCTATATCATCTGGTAAAGGTTACATAGTACAAATATTTATGATAAATATACATCATGTTAACGAGTACTACTTTGTGTAAGCACGATCAAGTATAAAATGAATTTATCGAAAATATATATATATATATATATATATATATATATATATATATATATATATATATATATATATATATATATATGTGTGTGTGTGTGTGTGTGTGTGTGTGTGTGTGTGTGTGTGTGTATTTATAACATAATGCAATGTTTCTTCTTGTACAGGAAATATACCTAATATGCCATAATACTATTTAGTCTCTCAAAAATGTTGACAAATAAACTAAAAAAAAACAAACTTAATGGAACCTTAGATTTCTGAATAAAAACTCCAAAATATGGAAAAAGTATTTAACGGAGCAGACCAGTTGTCAGAGTGACAAGATAGTATCATGAGGTTTTAATGATGGAAAAATATATTAAAAAATGCATCAAACGTAGGTAGGGAAAAAATTTGCTATAACAATGTAGCAGTTTTGCTATATGATACTAAATTTCGAACTATCTCCCGTAATAAATTTATACTATATAGTTTTATATCAGCCTTGTCGTACCGGACACAATATGAATCTTATATAAATATGACGATGAATATGACATTTTCATAGATTCAAGACTATCCTCAGGTAAACCAATTTTTCAGTAAGCTAACAATAATCCTTAGGATATGATTACATAAAGCGGGACTCCACTTTTTGCATTTAATTTACTATGGACATATTTTGTCATATATAAGATATAAGATTTCTGGGGGATTTTATCTGAAAATTAACTCTGCTTTAGTGAGTGTTTTTCTCCAAGTTTGCTATTCGTATAATTCCGAGCCAGTGTATTTTGAATTGACGTAAAGTATAACAGTTGTTTCAGAAGTTTACTGGTTTGCTTATTAACTTTCATAAAGTTCTAAAAAAATATCCTGTTAACAACTGCTGTCAATTGAAAATCATCACACTGATTTCAGATGATATTTGTGGACATCTTATAAATTTTAATTGAAATAGACAATCCCTAGATATAGTGACGTTTATATATTAAATATCACGTTGTCTTTATTAAATAAGATGATTTTCGGACTTGTCGGTCCTCAATACACACTTAAAGAGTTGTTCTATACCGATTATACAAAAAACTGATTTAGAGTAAAATCTGTCCATGAAACCTTTGAAACGGATTTATAAACTTGACAGTTGACAGTCTTCCGGTCTAATTAGTATAATTATTAATCAAAATCAGAATGATCTCACATTATCCAGCTAATCTTTTTTACTTGAGTAAAGTCTTCAAATTCGATCATTACAGATTATTTTTTAAAAATGGCTAAACTTGTATCTTCTTTATATATATATTTCCAAATTGTACTGGATCATAAAGTTCGTGTTGTTCAGGAAAAATCGTACATATGAAAGAAAAAGTGACAAACAACAAACAAGTGCTTTCGGAATCTACCGATTCCTTTCTCATGGGCATAAAGGTAAAATGACGATTACTCAAACCAGTCAAGAACAAAACACAAAAACGTAATTACTTTAAAGAATCAATATTATTATTTTTTTGAAACAATACCACCCACATATATGACATTATAACGTTATGACATTCTACCAAGATGACAAGAAGCATTGCGATGTGATATTTTCTATAAGAGGCCTGGGCGTCATACAATTTAAACAGAGACGATGTAATTGTTGCTCTAACCTGACTATAGTTGGCGATATGATACTAAACTTCAACCGACCCTCCCTCTCTCCCTCTCTCTCTCTCTCTCTCTCTTTCTCTCTTTCTCTCTCTCTCTCTCTCTCTCTCTCTCAGTGCCTTCACTCAATTATATTTTTGGATTATTACATGAGCAATCACACAATATTTCTTCTGCTACTCTGTAGGTAATAAATGTTGTAGAATTCGAGCCTTATTGTCCTTTTTTTAATGCATGTTCCGATACAAACGTGCACCCATCAACTTCTGCATAAATATAAGGAGTGAATTTGAATGGTAATTCTTTTTTGAATGTTATTTATGCACTGTTCCGTCTACGTTTAATGTCAGTCAACCCAGATGCCTAATTCGCATGAGAAGGCAGATGATGGTCAACGCTGTTGGCAGTCGTGTTTGCCATGTTCACGGACACATACGGTAGTAAGACGTTGAACCCGACATTTTATAAAATTGTCACAACAACGACCCTCGGTCTCAGCAGGGTATGTGAGATTTTATTTGAAAAGACGAAAGACAGAAGACGGTTCTAATTCTCTTCTCAAATTGGGAATACACAATTTATGTCTGTCCTCATTTGTGGGAAATGAGATTTAATTTACATAATGAATCGAAGAGTGTATTTTCAAACGTCGAACTAAACGTTTTCAATCCTGTAAACAATTTTATATAAACTTGACAAAACATCCTTCTCTGTCTCTTGTGGAGGCGCATGGGATGTGATTGAACCTATTTTAAAATAATACATCATAATTATTGATAATAGAACGTCTTTTCAGAAGCAAATCATATTTCTAACGCACTAAATCTGTGGTTAAAAAATAGAAATCTAAATAATAATAATAATAATAATAATAATAAATAAATAAATAAATAAATAATCATATACTTGAGCAGGATAGTTAGAGAAATGCAACCCCAAAAATATCACATTCATTTATCGAAAATGTGACAAAACATTTTCTGGTAATGACAGAGAACAGTTTCGTATAGGTGCCGACATATTTCTATCACAAATCTGGGCTACCTTTACCCTTGAATCTGTAAGTATTAGTATATGTTTTACTTATTCTGCTTGTACTTCGGTCTCTTTCAGACTGACGTGAATTGTTTTTAGGACATCTTTAAGTAGGGAATATTATCCACTTAACAACAATATTCACTGTTGAGGAAACGGTCTTGTCTTGAATTCCTGGAAATTATTTTCGGACAGCACAGCGTCTGTCCCTTTGAGGGACTTGTTTAATTTAAGGTAAGCCATTATTCTCTATAAATTAAGAATTGATGTAAACACGTTTTCCCATAGATTTAAAAATAAATCTGATAGGTCGTAGTCAACGCTTTTTTTTTCTCAAGGTTTTTAGAGGATACCGTACCTTCTGCTTCAACTATCATAATTTTTGGAATGCATGTTGTTTGAAATTGAAGGTTTTGCCCGCTGCAACAGCTTTTCTCATGTGCAGTCATTGTTGTCAAAAGTGGCTTCGAGACTGAGCTTAGGCTGGCTTTATTGTAATCAGCAAGTCACATCAATAACTTACTTTAGTACTGGAGAATTTAACATTATTGTTATTATTTTGTACCTTTTTTTATCTCGACAATTGTGAAAATAATTCAGAATAAATCTCGATGAATTTAATCCTTATTCGGCAAGTTACTGAGTACGACCATTATGGATTAAGTCTAGCGTTTGTCTTTGATGCACCGACGGAGAACATCACCTCACTACTGAAGTGATATTTCGCTTATGGGCTTTAGTCTATTTTCTAATCTAGCTACAATAATTCAACCGCATTTATAAAATCGCCTCCAATTGTCGAGATGACATGTGTACACAGTTCCTGACATGTCAGCAAGGCCGGATTAAAGCAAATGGAGCAGTTGCTCCGGGCCTCGCCCTGCGGGAAGCCCAGCAACGCAGTGAAATGTGTGTGTGTGTGTGTGTGTGTGTGTGTGTGTGTGTGTGTGTGTGTGTGTGTGCATGTCAGTCAAAACATCACTGTCAAGAAGACATTATGTTTCCATGTAGAGGTCGATTATAGTGACATCCAAAATACATACATGCAGACTCCTCGGTTATTTTTAACAGAGGAGCGTGTTACTTGTTGAGATCACCGTGAACATAATAATCGGGCGCTCTCTGAAACGCCATATAATCATGTGCGGCGAGGGTTGGCTAGAGTTCGTTTCACGTTTGAGAAAGGCTGCGGCCGCTACACCCATTCCTAAGTACTAATCCCCACAACGAGCATCGTCGCAAGTCACGGGCGATAATCCGCTAAGCACCTTTATCACCATTGGCCGCCTGTGCGGAGATTTGCTTGTTTCTCATGAATATGCATAAACCTGCTTAACCAATCACTGCGAGCGTGAGTAATTTTTTCTCGCCATTGTGACCCAACATGACCTTCCATGTTGTTTGAATGAATCAATCAAAGTTTCTCTTGCAATCACAGTCACTCTATAATTGAGGGAAGAAAATCTAGTAGATATTGTGAAAGTCCAACTTGATTCGATCTCCATCCAAGAAATAATGCTTAGTCTAGGAAATCTTTGTAAGGGAAAAGGAGAGGCACTAAATAACACCGGGGTGGGTGGTTGCAGATCAAAGACTCTGACTTCTAAAATGTCACCTAGTTCATGTGAATTTTGTCAGGTACTACTTAATTAGAAATGTTTGGATTTACACCTACTTAATATGTCTGACGTCAGAATATATGTCTGTCAAGTCTCTAATTACGACTTCGACAACAAGTCTTTGAAAAATAAATTTCTTTGATTGACACATTGACACAAAAATGTTCTTTTACGAATATATTTCGCTATATCATCTTCTAAGGTCTACATAGTTAAAATAATTATGATAAACATAAATGTTACTGAATACTTTTTGTAAGCACCATCAAGTATAAATGTCATTTATCGAATGTATGTCTATTAGCATGAGATGAAATCATATCTAAAAGTATTTTGTAACCTAATGCAAAGTATAATCGAATATTTGAAAGATACCTAAGAGGCGAGAATACTAATTTGTCTCCAAATAATTCTGAAAAATAATCTAAAGATAACCTCTTTGGAAAACCCTAAAATTTCTGAATCCAGATCAAAAATATTGGAAAAAGTTCTTAATGGAACAGATTATTTGTTACAGTGACATAATAGTATGATGCAGTTTTAATGATGGAAAAATAAAAACAAAAATGCACCGTAGTGATATCCACGCTTTCGAAAGATGAAAAGTAGTGACCTGTTTGATCCTGAAACGTGAGTACATAAAATCAACAAAATTTGCTATAACTATTTTGCGGTTTTGCTTTATCACAGCAAATCTCGAAACAATAACCGACAATGCAATTGTACTGTAACACGCACAGGTTTTCCTCTACCGAGCGAATCAAACACCTGCTTGAGGTTGGACTAGAAGTCCCTTTTTTTCCCCTATTTCCAAGGACTTCCCGACAACATTCGTTGTCAACTGGAAGTTCTAGTAACGCAACAAGACTAGAAACAATTTTTTTCTAATCAATAAATGAATTACCACAGTGTCACAACTATAACTTCACAATTGCATTCCTTTTCCTTGTTAGCATGCCGTGGCATGAATCACATAACACAATTCAAACACCCAATGCAGAGAACTATTTTCCGATTCCATCCCTGGGTCAATAAAAACAACAGTCTGAACCACGTTACGCACGTGCACTTCCACCAACTGCTACAATGAAAGGCATCTCCAAACAAAGGGATGACCTCTTCCCAATTATTCCATGGCACAAAACAGTAGTTCTTGTCACGAATATCTCCTACCGAAAGGCACAATCAATCAACACCTCTAAATTAAGATAGGAAATACCTGGCTCCATACCCACTTATGCTAGTCTGACCCCATTTCAAACTACGAAACCAATCCATGCCATTGCAAAGTCTCTTAATAACTGTAAGTGTGACGTCTGTTAATAAAAACTGGCTAATTGCTCGGGCTGGGAAATATTTTCCCAACACCGACTTCCCATAATCAAACAACTAATCACTAAAATCTAAAAATCTAATGAACCTATAAATGGAGACGTAAATACAAATGGAACATAACCAAATTTTTTACAGTACCTTATAATTTCACGTCAGTCTCCACACACCAGTAACGATGTTAATATTGTGTAAATATGACTATGAATATTATATTTTCGTATTAATTTATGCAATCATAAGTCCACCCACATTGTTTTGGCCGCTTCAGTATTGTCTAGATAGCGTAGTTGTGGTGTATTCATTAATTTTCCAGTAGTTTAAGCATAAATGGCAGAGATCACAACCAACTTCATGGCTGACAAGACCTGTCATCAGTTGTCTTTATACATGATAATCATTCCTTTTGCTTCTTGGATGGACAAATTGACACAAAAATATTCACAGGTGCACTAAATTAATATACTACTTGACCTTTCATGTAAGCTTCTCCTCCAGGTGCATAAGGATGAACATAAAATATATGAGCAATTGATGTAACGTTTTACTTGCACAACATCGGTTGCTGTGGGGGATGATCAATGCTTTCAGAATACTTTGCACCTCGCGACCTGTCTAATGGTTATCCATCTACATATAACTGATTACCCGTAATACATTACGTTACCGGTTAATCGCAGTCGGAAACACCTCATGTACAGAGTGTGGACTGGCAAGAATGACAGCATAACCAAAGTTTCCCGTTTCTAAAAATCTAATACACTTGCTGACACAAAGATATTGCCCACTTGCTTTTGCATGAGCTCTAGTTAACATTCTACCTTTAATTATTTTATAATTTTCTCTGCCATTTCATGCAGTAATCAGTACCAATCATGCACTTTTGCCAGGATCACTAAAACGCTAATGCTGAGCTTTTGCGTTGCTATCGTTAAAATGACCTTGACGCAAAACCGTAAGACGCCTGAAGTGTCAATGGAAGAAAATAGGGTCTGTGTGTTTGTGAATGCGTGTGTGCATGTGTGTACTAGTCTGCGTAAAGTATGAGTAAAGATGATATTATTATTAGTATTATTATTATTATTATTATTATTATTTAAAATATCTTAGAATAGCAGATTTCGGTACCGGTAAAGCTCTGAGCAACATCTGGGCCAGATGTGTTGCAATGTTTCAATTCATGTTTAAAGCTTGGATTGTTGTTGTTGTTTACTAAGAAAAGGCTGGGAATGATAAATTTTATTTACATTTTGAATTTATTTATACATTTTCTTAGCTTCCTAAAACGCTTGGTGTTACGATGCGGGAGGACGGGGGTGTCATTAAACAGGTAACCAATTTTTTTTTCTTGTTTTGGGGCGGGTGGGTGGCGTATCATAGGGTGGGTGCGTGCTTATTTCATTTCTGACTCAGTTCCGATTTCAAACGCTCAAGGAAGAACTAGTTAATCAACCCAAAATACATGACTATACATTACTTCTACTGCAAATGTCACAATAAATAAGAAAGGACGCAATACAATCCGTGTAGCTTTTTAACTTGACTTAAAGAGCATTGAATACAATTAACTTAGAAGAAATAAATTTAAATTTTCAATACTTGAATATTAGAGCTAACTTATTTTATTGTGTTTACCTCTTAACGGTCGAGAGTTTATACAATATTAAGTCCAACATACCGCGCCTGCTTTGAAAATTACCGATAATAAATTATATGTCAACCATTAATATTTCAAGAATTAGAGCATATAATGGTACCGATGAGAAAACTCCCGTTTTGCACGTTAAACTATTATAAAGCGCTGGATCGTAGAAACTACTGTCTGCTTCTTAGCAAACGCTGATTATGGTATTATGAGTTCAAAAACCTAAAAGGAGATTGGGTGGGGTGGGTAAATTAATATTTACCGATGGGAACAATATTGCTTTCATCATCACAAGAATTTATTTTCAATAAAGATTGGCTTAAATTGCTTTGGGAAGTGGATATATGTTCTGTTGTACTGAAATGCAGATTTCCAGACCTGCATTTAAGTACAACTAAACATCTCTCCACGTTCCGAAACAGTTCTGAGTCAGTCTTGTAACCTCGATAGACCCTTCTTAGAATGTATTCATGTCTTCATTTGACCGTAGGTCATTCAGTTAAAAACGAGGCTAAGCTAGGCGTTTGCATTAACAATTGCATCATCGATGTCTTCCACTGAACACGTCAAAGAGCCAAACCGTGACAAATATTGTTGTGTTCCTTTGTGTAACGGAAATACTACAATCCACAAAGAGTTAAGCTTACACTATAATCCATCTTTGAAGAAGGAGAAGCTACAGAATCCATGCATTGTTGCTATGTGTCATGATGAGGGACCACTCTTCGAGATAAGGAACGACATTTTTGCAGGTTTTTCAAGCAGCTATTTCCTTTAAAAATCTCAACATCAAACTTTATTTGTGATATTTTTCATGTAACAAGCAACAACCAGTCCAAGAACAATAAATCTGGTCTTATAACACTAACTTGTAACTTGTTTATATTATCATCATGGTGAAGTTCATAATTCACACCCCTACCCACCTTATCATATCATTTCGATTACCACAATTACGGTGAAAGTAAAAAATTAAAGTAAGGTCTATGAATTTATTTTGATCAGTTTGTATCCTTTAGTAATGGGTATTTATTGACGTTTGTGTCAATACCTTACGAGGTTACCTGATAATAATCATCATCATCATCGCCGCATAATTACTGAAGGTAACACATTTAGCACACGTTCATCTGTGTTAAACTCTAAGCAAAATTAAGGAAACACGCAGTTAAAGATTAACAGAGTATAAATGATACCAATGTCATGAACAGTTACTGCACATAGAGTAAATGCACTCACAGATAAGAACACATAATACATGATTTGAG
The DNA here is from genome assembly GCA_029931535.1 of Margaritifera margaritifera. NCBI lineage: Eukaryota > Metazoa > Mollusca > Bivalvia > Unionida > Margaritiferidae > Margaritifera > Margaritifera margaritifera. The sequence goes on along the minus strand of JAQPZY010001348.1, from coordinate 2,061,472 downwards.
AAAGAAGACAAATAAGCATTTAAATCAGATGACTATATGATGAAAATCCATTTTAGTAGGCCTTATATAAAGCTACTTCAGCACTATGTATATTGTTTCTTTGTTCTCTCTTTTCCACGTTAGTAGGAGTGGGGAACCTCGACAGACTGATCCTAATTACATTGTAGTGAACGACGTTAATTGTTGTTTTATGGCTTGTTTGCTGAACTGCCTAGCTTAGTATCGTTGTTATCATTCATGAATATGAATGACAATCTTATTAAGAACGTTCTATAGTGGAGATGAGGTGCAAAAATAAAAACAGAAACCCTTTTTTAAAATCTACGACGCGGAAAATTTGACTTTGTGAACTGTTTCTGTGAGAGCTGTTGTAGCTGTTTCCGTGTATTTTCTGATACTTTTTTAATCACTAAAAATGTCTTCATGAAATTGTACCCAGATTTATATCAGGACTACACAATGCTCAAATATATATGTTCTTAAATGTGTAATTTATTTCTGTGATACCTATTTCAGTGTCTGGACTTTTGGATTGCATGATACGTGACTTTCTCAGATTCATGTATAAATTATATTCAAGAAAGCATTCATTTCATTCCTAAGGAACATCCACACTTTCTCATTACGAGTCATCAGAACATGAGTGAGGTTGAACATTATGGATGAAATGTGTTTTACATTCACAGTGACTGCCTCTCCAGCCATTGCTGATTTCCATGTTTCCAGCTTGACGGTTCTCTCTCTCTATCTGCATTTTTTCTGAGGGCTATCCGGAATGGTGGAGTAAAATAAGAGAACACGGTCTCCTGAATCATTATTTCTATGTTCTTTATGATTCGAAATTCGTAGGGACAGCGGGCTCCCTTTCTATAACCCTTTTCTGAAATAAAGAATATAAATGAGTATGAACAGAGGTTATAAAGCTTTTAAAGATTAACCTTTACAAAATGCGTTTAATTTGATTATTATTGTGGACAATGATGCGTATTTGATCATTTTACAATCTTAAACCACGTTCCAATGACGCATACTTTTGTACTTTTATATGGGGAAACTTAAAGTGAACTTGCCCTCCCTCCATTTTTCTGATTAAAGATTGAAACGAACAATGGACGCTTTCTATAATACAGGATAGCGCAGTGGTAACACGCTCGCTTCACACCTATGTGGGCCGGGTCGATCCCCGACTTCGGCATGTTGCAAGGGTTAAGTAGTCGGCCGTCCAAGGTCAGTAGTTTTCTTTGGGACCACCTGTTTCCTCCACAAAAGAGCACGCTACGCCAAGTCCTGAGCAGTCGAGAATGCTTCATACAAGTTGCTTGAATTTTTCAGTACAATCAACGTAAAATCTTAATACTAAGTGAACTTGCCAAGAGGATTCCCATTGACGTATATAGCCCTTTCTTGTACACACTTGTACATACAGATAGACACTGTCATTTATCAAATTCATCCTATCTATGACAGAGTCATGTCAACAGCTTGCACTATCTATATGTTTACGTTGGTAGAGCGTCGGACTCTTAATGCAAGGATCGCGGGTTCGATACCCGCACAGGTCAGCCCGGGTCGGCTGCTGCGGTGTGTCCTTGGAAAAGGCACTTTGCTCCTGTACAGTACAGTCATTAATGTGTCAAAAGTGCCGTTAAAATCAACCAAATGACAAAATTTTTGCACCAGTGGTATCTTTGGTTGGAATGAGTAAGCTTTGGGGTATAATCACCAGAAAAGAAGGTACATGAAGGAGCAGTGCGTTTTATAATTTAAAAGAAAAACAAAAAACAAAAACAAAACAAAACAAAACAAAAAGAAAACAAACAAGGGTCTATACAATTTTGTCCCTTCGTTTATTGTATCTGCTTTAAAATATATATCCACTACATCGGGCAACTGCTCTGACAAGTTAGGAACGGAGATTTCAAACCTCTGTGGTGTGGCGAGGGGGGGGGGGAGTTTTGTCACAAAAAATAGGAAATTCCGCCCTACTATAACTTTCAAGGAGTACGTTCAATACAAATGCAACAGTCGAATATTTTTAATACAACAAAGAAACAACAATAACAGTAACAACAACGACGACAAAAGAACGATTATTATTGGTCTACCAATATTAAACTTGGAATACAGGGGCATAAGATTGCATTCCATGTCAACAAATTAAAAAAATCATCACCAAATCCATTGTCGCGATTTGAAAAGAAAACAGTGTCTTACTTAGCATCTCCTTATCTCTTAACTTAGGTCCAGTAGCTTGGCCACCAGCTCTTGCCTGACATGAATTATTGCACTGTATTACATAATACAGGTAAACACGTGGAAGTTAAAACTTGCAAGGTTCCACGAAGTAGTCTAAAATATTAACTGAATTTAGCTTAATTTACGAAGTTAGCTTATTTGTATCACAAGTAATAAGTCCGTGAAACTTTGTGATTGTTGTGCAATTAAAGTAAACATCTCACAAGCAAATGAGTGTGTGTGGGGTTTAGTGAAAATATTGAATGTATTACTAGTAACTACCTTTTAAAAACTATCTTCAAAACGTGTTTCATCTTAGAATTTTACACACGAAAACAAGTAAGACATCTTAAATATTATTATCCTCCTCTTCATTATCATCACCATCGGTTTTATAACCATTTTTATTATTATTGTTAAAAGAAAATATGAAGCTATTTGTGTTGCCCATTTCTGTTTGAAAAATGAGTACCACAAAATACGAGGATTGTTCACTAAAAACCACTCTAAAGATTACGTCAAGAAAATTCGCCAAATACTGGCATTAAGCTTTCTAATTTGGTTTCTAGTTACAATCAATCGCGTAAATCGAAGATAAATTGTAAATCTGGAGATGACATACACCCGACACACAACGATCTCAAACGTATCCCAAGGTTTTCACAGTTCCTGGAAATGGAAATCTTATTCAAAAATTGGCAGTTGTTTGACAAAACTGTTCTTTTTGTGCTGAAACAAGGTAAGATAATTAACTTTAATTTCACTAAGTACTCAAACTATCAGCTCAAATTGCTTCTCCTTCATATGACTGCTTGATAAAAACAAGTATTGCTACGGAAACCTTTCCAACTAATCTGAAACAAGCCAAAGTGTTTCCAGTCTTTAAACAAGGTGATAGATCGTCAGCAAACAATTATCAATCTATATCAATTTACGAAACTTATCTAAAAAAAATTAAAAACAATCTCCCTTCATTTTCGCTGATTTTTAAAAAAAAAGAAATATAATATTCTACATAACTCACAATCAGGTTTCAGAGAAAAGCATTCATAAAATATTGATGAAACAACTCAAGGCATACAAAATCAGTGATAATTCTCTTACTTGGCGTGATTCTTAAATAAGAAGAGGTCAACCGTGCGTTTCTGTGACAATTGCTACATCTATTCAAAATGTCACAAGTAAAATCCCTCAAAGCTCCATTTTTGGCCATTTGTTTTTTCTCCTTTTCATTATTGATTTACCACTTCATATAAAAGCTATTGAAACTGATCTTCTTGCGCATGACACAAACTTACCTGCCATCAGTGATTCAGTCCTAACCTTGAATAACATTTGCAACAGGACGTTGAGGCTGTTATATTGTTGTGCGAAGCCAACAAAATGCGATTAAACACAGAAAAAATAACTGCATGACAATTGGTTCAAGGCAAAAAGTAAAGAAATGAAAGGATATCAATATATTTGTTCAGGGAACTGAATTAAATAACAGAAAAAAGTCAAAAACTTTTAGGCATTAATCGTGGGGAAAAAATAGAGCATGTGTTCTGCAGTATCCTCCAGAATCGCCTTATTGAACAGACTATCTTCGAATGTGCCAAAATCTATGCTAAATTATTGTATAATGTATTTACGTTGTCTTTGCTTGATTGTGGTTGCACCATATAGGGAAATTGCAATGCTACTAATCTTAATCAGATAATTAAGCTTAAAAAATGAGCCGCTAGAATTATTACAAGAAAAGACTTCCCATCCTCACATTTATTCGTTAATTTACAGTGGTTATCTCTTAATTATAGAGTAAAGTACTTTAAAACTATTTTGACATATACAAATTTGTATATCAATGACCTCCTAATTCCAGCTTCCAATATCCATTCACACAGTCTTCAGTCTATTTCAAACTCCAATTTTCATTTGCCTAAATTCAACAGGACTCTGTACAAAACATCTTTTACATATTCCGTAGCAGTGTTGAGGAATAACATTCTCAATGACATTAAACACAAGCCAACTCTCTTTACTTTGAAGAACGCGCTTCACAGATTTCTTCTTGTTGATTATGCCATAACTCAAATAATTTGAGATACCTAACTTGGATACACCTCCAATTTTCACATGTCCCAAATCTACATATATTTCTTACGTTTGTTTTACTCTAACCCGCGCGCGCGTGTGTGTGTATCCTGTAGACATATTAAATGTTCCATATAGTTCTAGACCTCTCGGAAACTTCTATGTTGTCTCCTTGGCGATAAGCTTGTAGGTTTGGTCGCCATGAATGTGTGTGTGTGTGTGTGTAATGGGACATATGTGTGTATACGTATATTTTATGTTTACACATGAGTTTGACATTGTAGTAGATAAGAGTTGTTTTTTTTTTTACATATACTTTGCATTTATAGTTTTAATATTCCATTAGGACCAACAAGACCGCCAGATAAAACTGTTTGCCAAGATTCATGGCTTTGCTCCGAGTAGTTCAGGATAAGTACCAAAAACTAACAATTGATAAAGGAAGAAGGACGAGAGACAACGGGCCACAGCATGAGCTCTTCTGGTTTTCAACCAGTTGTATGTATGTATGTATGTATGTATGTATGTATGTATGTATGTATGTATGTATGTATGTATGTATGTATGTATGTATGTATGTATGTATGTATGTATGTATGTGGTGTAACGGTACGTCAGTACAATCCTCCTTATATAGTGCCGAGTAAGTTTATGTATTCACTAAAAAGCATACAAAAGAAAGATAAAGGGTAAAATCCATAAAATACAAAGCCATTTTGTTCGTGTAAAGCTCACTCTTTGAAAAAAGCCCAATATCTTTTCAGCTGGAACATCATCATCGGACGCATCCCAAAGCAAAGAACTTAAACATAGATGACGTGAAAGAATGATAAAAGTGAAAAAATGGGACAGCAACTATTCATGTGCTGAATATTAAAATGATTTGTCCCTTCATGTGCTGAATATTAAAATGATTTGTCCCTTCATGTGCTGAATGTTAAAATGATTTGTCCTTTTATGTGCTGAATAGTAAAATGATTTGTTCCTTCATGTGCTGAATATTAAAATGATTTGTCAATATGTAAAATAAATTTAATATTAAGACAAAAATTCAAATAGACTTGGCACACATTTTTTCATAAAATGTCAGCTTCTATAGTCTGCCTCCGGTCCATTATGAATCGTACCCCACCTCCTGTCTTCGAAAGTATTTACCTGGAACATTTACGATCTAGCTGAGGATTATTTGATCCCTTCAATACCTTACAAATTTCAAACCAAGCCTTGTTCCGTTAGCGCAGACTTTTGTAATTTGGAAAAATAAAGTCGTCAACGTCGAATGCAATGTTAAAGAAATGCTATTTTTAGTAGACGAAACAGCCTAATGGACATCGTAAAGTGCATGGTTGTGACGCGGATGCTCGCGCAGGTAAAAATATAAGTTGGTACATCTATAGTGTATACAAAGTTCAAGACACCAATCGCTATAACCGGTAAAATTAAAATAAAGTGGATTATTACATTTGTACTGCTTACTATTCTTTATTCTTATTGCCCCACAAGCATCTCATCATCATCATAACGGCTGAGGAAATGATGATGATGTTCCCGACTTTCAATGCGATAGAAAGCGATTGGAAATTTTTATATTTACAATATAATATTTGATGGACAAATATCAATTATTTTACCTTGTTAACATTTCGACCATTAAATGAAAGTTGTCCTTAATGGAACACCGAATAAAAAATATCTCGTTCTTTTAAGATATCTTAAATATAACAGGATTATGCATTTGAAATATCAAGCACGACGATTATAAAGCAAAGATCAATCGTCACAAGTTTTCTTTATGCTAATTTATATCTTTAACAATGGTTCTTCTTCTTCATTAGGCTTTCTAAGATTATCTCTGACAACATCAGAAATCAAATAAGAGAATCTAGGATAGTAAAACAGACCAAAAAAATTAATAATATTTATTTTGCAACAAAACGTGAAAGTATCAGAGCTAATAGGACCAACTCCTGTAACGTCTTAAACATGTAGAATTCTTTGGAACGATTATTTTTTTTGGAATGAATCCTGGATATAAAAGAATCGTAATTACAGATAAACCAGCAATTAAACAGAATGAAGAAATTATTTAAAGAGGTGGGGACCCATTTTTCTCATTCTGAGTAAAGGTGTGGAAAAAAGGCACACACACACACACACACACACACACACACACACACACACACACATATATATATATATATATATATATATATATATATATATATATATATATATATATATATATATATATATATATTGAAATTATCAAGAATTTGTATAGCAACTCTTAGCTATCGGATTATTGATCACCCGTCCGTGTTAAGTGTTCCAGAGTTTTCATAGGTTCATCTGGTAACGGTGACCTAGTGATGTACTCCTCTACCTTCAAGGTGAATTGAATTTGTATGTAACGATTAAAATATTGGTTCCGTAAAGGCAAGTATTGACAATTTTGCTTTTAGAAGGAAGTGACATAGGGACGATACGGCAATAATTAAAGCATGGAATAATTGTCACAAACTTCCTTCGTGGTGACAATCCTAACTGAACCAGTAAAGAAAGTATTTTGACACTTCATCCTAGTAAATACCTCTTAGGACATTTAGAGAGAGCAACGGTCCAAATAATTGAGAACTCTGGATGATATATAATGAAAAGTTTTGAACTCTACCAAGAGGCGAATCGAAACTATTAAGCTATTGACTCCAATGTTTCCTGAAAAGGTAGCAACAAGCTTTCAAGAAGATTTGCATAATTTTTTGTCAACTGAGAGCAAACAACCTTTTTCCGATGCAAGACCACAATCGTGGGTAGACAGGAACATCTCCGAGGACACGTGATTCACAAACATTTGGCATATTTACACGCACTGTCAAAAACTCCAATGAACATCATACCTAGGAAGGAGTGCTAATATGTTTTCCTCATTTGTTCGTCACCGCGACGGAAGTTAGTAACAATTATGATGTTTGATTAATCTGAGTGAACTTGTATATAGTCTAATTGTAAACGAGCACTTACAACCCAGATCCTATTCCAATTGTATTTTTCTCGTGTACTATCAACAAGCTCTATATATTGTTTACAGAAGCACTTTCTCGCGGCAGACTAGTTGTTAAAGAACAAAATGAGTAATACAATATTTGCAGGACATGACGTTCGCCGTCTTCAGCACAAGCTGTTTACATTCAGAGCAAATTTCATTAGATCAATACATTCATGAGCCATATGTGTGTTAGACGTTTTAATGGACAATTACTTTTATTATAGAGAAGCGAATATCCTCACCTACAAAATAAATTATTTCTGGCAATTGTACTGTATGGCGACTGCTTACGTTACTTTTACATAGATCCGAATTAAAAAGTGATCCATACTGAGAGCAAGCTTTATAATTAACTATTCATTTAAGCAATGTGTTTCAATATGCATCCCTATGTTGTAGAGAGCGGACCCTGTGGTTGTTTCTATTTCGTACTGTGAGTAAAGGTGTAAAAATTAGCCATATATATCATAAAGCCATAAAGAGCTTTCATGGGAACTCTGAGGTATCGGATTATTGGTCACCCGTCTATGTTGAGTGAAGGTTTCATAACTTCATCCCTTGGCGGTAACCCGAAGATGTACTCCTCCTCATTAAAGGTTAATGTTACCTGAATATGTTTTATGATACAAGCACGGGCCTACTTTAGTCCTTATTTATTCTACCCAAGAAGACCAATCTGTTTTCGAAAACTGAAGAACCGCTATCTGCAAAAGCCCTTACTGAGGATGGTAAGGTTAGGCACTAACTATTCATTAAAAAATCCAATACGGTATCTCCTTTCTTATTATTGATATATTGGAAGTAAAACTATATAAATCAATGTTTTCTTATTTTATTGTATTGGGTTTTTTGGGGGGGAAGGTGGGTGGGTATAAATTCTTACACTAACACAATTTCGTTGCCATTTGTGGGACATTTACCTGGACGGTTGGTGATCTGACTCTAACAGCAGTCAATTTTTCGGAGACCCAAGATCTGGAGGGCAAATAAGTCGGGCACATATTACTGCCGATGAGCATTATGGGCGAATGTCTGAAGGCTGACGTTGATTTTTCATTGAAATAAGTGATTTTTGTATTTAAAATATTGATGATTTATTGGAGATTAAATGTTTAGTCATTTTTATGGACTTCATGTCCTACGAGATGGACATTATTCTTATTTTCTCCCAGAATGGTATCCATCGGAAATTGAGAGTTAGATAGAGTCGACAATTATTGAGAAATCTGAGCGATATACAGTTAAAATTTGTTTCGATCACTGTAACTTCTATTGTTGCCACTAATTATGCATCTATTTAGTCAATTACATATGACATATAATGAATTATATTTTCAGATTTACGGTCAAGAAAAACTTTTGAAGCATTGTTTTGCTTGTAAAATAATTCATGACCGATTTTCACACGAAAGAGTTCTTACTTATTTTTCCATCAGTGTCATCAAAATATGTAATATCTTTAAATATATAGTTTATCAAAATGATAGCAGTATTGCAAACTCTAATACATGTATATAGACTGGTTAATACAACCTGAACAAACAACATGACAATAGTACTCTAAATGTCAATTTCTCTTTCATCATCACGACTCTTTTTTACAAGTTGGTTGTTTTTTTTTTCCATTATACTGGACATAGTTATACATGCCTCCTGTGTCATTGGCGGTCAAGAATCTAATTCAAAGTCTGCATTAAGAGAAAATCGAATAGCATTCAAGTTACCGGATTGATATGAAAGAAAGTTAAAGCTGCTGGAGACAGCGAAGCTTGCCCGCAAGCAAATATGAAGTTTAGGTCGCAATGGCCGACGTCCGTTTTAGCAGTGAATGATCCATGGGGTGCAGTGACGTATCAAGTCTAAACTGTGGTCAACAGTACACAAGTACACGCGTAAATATTGAGAGGATGAGTTAGTCACTCGAACATAAATAAACATGTGAAATTTAAAACTATTTCAATCATGATGGCATGCACATCTCTTTTTGTGACGGGACAATAAAGCTACGTATAAAAAGTTACACTTGACAATTGTCGATGATGTTCGACTTTGAAAAAATACGTGAAAACATTATAACTTGAGAAAGGAGTGTAAAGTTTGTGTAAGGGTGCAAATTTCTATCGATCTATAAAGAGCACATTAGTTTTGGCAGATAACAATTACTTAGATTTATGAGGGAAGATAAAGTATTAAATCGCTAGACTGTGATGGTCTTAATGTCCGTGCTAAAGGGGCGAAATTATGCCTTCATTGTAGCAGTAACGGTACGAAGGTTATTTGGAGGTCTAGAGATTAAAAATGTCAGAGTTGAGAGGGTACAGAAACCATTTGTAAGCTAGTGGAAGTTGCATTATCTTTTGAAATTCTCCAGAATCGGTTATTTGAAAATCTAGAAGGTTACGCTGACCGAATTGTCGCATATTTATAAAAGGCGGTAGATCCGTTTAATCTGATTGGCTACGCTTAATAAGGGGCGTTTTTCCCAGACGAAATTTTATGTTTTAATAAGCCCCATCGCAAAATTTAGTCAGTCTAAATTCCTGCAAGAGGAAGATATTTTTGACTCCGAGACTGAATATAGAAGAAGTTCTCTCGTAAAAACAATTATTCAAGGGACCGGATGTCTGGAAAGTTGACGGACACAATTCTGACGGTAGAAGCGAGCAAGGCTTGAAAGCACAAGGTATTTGCAACAATCTCATGTAATTCGTTGATACCAATATAATTATTTGCTTGAATTTTTTTGTTTGTATTTGCATGAATTTATTTGTTTAAATTCGTAGATCAATTTTCTTGATATGAGTATAACTATTTGTTTGAGTTCATTTGTCTGAATTCGTACAATAATCTTCTTTATATGAGTTTGATGAATTGTTTGAATTTGTCGTCTTAATTGCTATAGGAATCATGTATTCTAAGGATTTCATGCATTACTTTATTTGATACAAGTTGTCTTAGATGATTTCATGTATGATAAAGACTTGACTGAGTATTCACTGGAATTAATGTAGTTAAGCCATGAAGTGAATTTCATTGATTTATTTGTATAATTAAGACGTGAACTGAAACTGTTATGCCTCGTGTGTTGTTAGATTGAGTCAGTGATGAAATAGCCGTTAGAAAGTACATTAATCTTCTGAAACTAGGTTTGTTTATGGTCTGTCCAATTTGGCCTGACCAGATAGCCTTTGGTATCTGTTTGAATTCCGATAGGACGATATCTGACGTAACGAGAGTGGAGTAAGGTTCTATTCCCAGTAGGATATTTGACGGAAGATTTAGGTTGCTTCTCTGTTTATTTTGAAAGGAGAAATAGCTCCATCCACGTACCTACGCATCCACCTACATACGTATCCACCTATCTACCTACCCACACAAAGTTGCAGGGCCGGAAAGAGGCGAGATAAAAGAGAGCGTGAGAAGGAAAAGAAGAAAAAACAAGAGGAGAACATCAATCTTGACTGGACAGCAGCATCGAAGTTGGAGTGAACAGCTTATCGCAGGTTATGCAGTTGTACAGGGCAATGACTTCGATTGTACACTCGATTCTATGATGAACTAATTCTATCGTTTAAACAGATCGGCTATTTATATAAGTATATTTGTGTTTGAAATGCGGTAAATGATTTATTCTAAAAAGAAGTGTATCTTCCTAATGTAATGTATTATCCCAGTTTGTTTATGTAATTGATTAAATTGTTATATTTCATGTACGGGGGCTCGTGTTATTTTGTTCTATATATCTGCTCAGATCTCTATTTATTCCATCTATAAGTTTCATAATTTATTTTATTATTAACTCGATCCGGGCAATAACACCGAGGTCGATCATCCTCTAGATAACGATAATCAACCAAATAAAGCGGACACCTTATAACGAGGGGAATCCGCCACAGTTCGAAACAAAAAAGTGAAAACATTATAACTTGAGAAAGGAGTGTAAAGTCATGAACTTATCCTGAGTTAATACATCCTTATTGACAATAAAACTAAAACCTTGTTGTGTTTCAGTTCCCCCTCGATGTTCCTTTATATTATCTGGACAATTAATTATTTGATTCGATCTCTGTAAATAAATAAATAAAGCAGAAATAATCTGTGATCATGTGTAATTATCTTCATTTTCTTCCTTTGATGGGTATAGGCTTTTGGGATATTGTTTATAGTATGTCTATTTAGTATACATTTCTGAAATGCAACAAAACTTTATCTTTGGCGGTTTAACCTACATGTCCAGCATGTGCACTAAATGTGTCAGATTATTTCAATTTTAAAACAATTTGTCAATTTCACATCCTGGCATTTCGCACATAAACAATATTCGTCTGTACTAAAGATAATCTTGAGGTCCTAATTACAAGACTGTTGTACCACAGAAAACTGCTACAACATCCAAATGAAAATTCCATGTGGTAAATTAATTTTGATATGAAACAGAATTATAAGTAAACAATAGCTGAGGTACATCTTGTAACCGAATTGCGTTTCATCGTTCAAGCACTCATTGCAGATTTTTAAAATGTGGGAGTCAAAGTTTGCTTTTCTATAATGAACCAATATTGTGTTGGCACCAAATTCGCAAACTTGAACTGTATTTTTGTTATTCCTTTCTTCGTTCTAGGATAAAGTTTTCCAAGGTTTGAAATATTTTAAAATTGTATTTTTTCCGTGAAAATGAGAAATTTAATGGTTAACAAAATTTCGTAATTCAGTGATTGTTTGTAAAATCTAATACAATGTTCATTTTTTTATAAAAATTTTAATATATATACACTTTGTGTGACATACAGTTATATAATTACAATCTCTTGATAAATGACAACAGCTTGTTGACTATCAACTTAGACTTTGCCCTTCCTCTACAACCATCCATATTTTCATACTTTCCACATTGTAGTAAATATTTATTCAGTCACATCCACTGCAGATAAATATAAAATATTACCAAACTTTTGACGGTAACATTCTTTCTTGTTTAATTTTAATAATTTCTGGCACAGCTCAAAGTCAGAGTTCACTCAAAACATATGCATAGATTTCAAATTTTAAAACTGAACCAGAATACTTGTATGAATTAGTATATTGTGCATTATGACTACTCTGATTTTGCTATATAACTAATATATTAGCTAGCTCATTATTAACTCAATGTGCTTTATATGCCTCCTCCAACCATCTGCCATGAAAGATTGTAGTCCATGTCCGTGTATAGGAGCAGTACAGGAGACTGTTCTGATCAAACCATTCACATAGCATAGTTAAGGCATGAGTGTCCATCCTCTCCTGCTATGATAGGCTCACCCTAAAGGTTACGCCGCTCCCTATTTTGTGGCTGTCATTCATTTCTGCAACTAGTTGACCTAGTTTCACAGTGAACATATCAATCAAATGCATAGAAAAAGAAGGCGCGGGAAAGTATGCATTTAACATACAACATCACACATGGAAAGTATGCATTTAAAGTGCAACAACACACATGGAAAGTATGCATTTAAAGTGCAACAACACACATGGAAAGTAGATTAAGGGGACTCAATTAGAAAATCCACTTCCCGGGCATCTTGAAAAGATGGTATTATGAGGCACTATGGAAATTTAATGTTAAAAGGTCCATAGGATTAACACTATTTGACACTTCCGATTGGGAGTCCGATTACTTAACATGAAAGCACCGCGTGATATGCTCAAATTTGAGATTGCGGTCAAAACTCCAGAAAAAGTAGGTTTGTATGGCCTGAGGCAGACTTGTATCATCAGATGTATTTTTCAAAAAGATTGCGCATGCGCAATGAAAAATAATTTTGCATGCACACTTCAATTGAAAAAAAATATATGCTTGAGACTAAAGTTGTCTTAAAATTACGAAACTGACACAGAATTTTCAGAGACTTAAAAAAAGCAGAATATTATATTTTAAAGTATGGCCTAGACTAAAAGTCGTACTCAAATTCCTAAACTGACACGAAATTAAGCCGAGACTACAAAAAAGTCCGGAATATTACATAAAAAATAGGGCCTATACTAAAAGTGATACTGCAATTCCGAGACTTACACGGGATTTGGCGGAGACTTAAACAATACGGAATAATATAGTGAAAAAATATGGCCTTGACTAAAGTTATAAAACTTACAAAAAATTTAGTGGAGATAACAAAACACTCAGAGTATTATATAAAACATAGGGTCCAGACTAAAGATAATACTAAACTTCCAAAAATAACAAGGACTTTAGTAGCAACAAAAAAAATGATAAAATGTTTAAGAAATTGTCTCAGTTTAATTCCCATTCAGTTTCGGAATTTAAGTCTTACTTTTAGTCTCAGCCATATTCATAAAATATTCCAGGTGTTTTATAAGTTTCAGTTAAAGTGTATGTCAGTGTCGGAATTTAAGTGTTATTTTTAGATGTTTAGTATTATCTTTAGTCTTGATCCTATGTTCTATACTACTATTTTTTTCAAAAATAGAAGTGCGCATTCGCGAATTTTTTTGGGTCTTAGCGCATGCGCAAAAACATATAGCACATGAGCAAACTTTTTAAAAACTTCTTTCGGTCACAAAAGTCTACTTCCGGCTATAACAATCTACTTTCGGTCAATGAGTTATGACCTTTGACCTACTTTTTTTAGACTTTGGCCGCCATCTTGACTTTGATCCTATAGCGTGGTACTTCCATATTAAGAGAAAAGGACGCCCAGTCGGCTCTATATTATCAAGAGCCCCCTAGTGTCAGCCAATATTATTCCTGTGCACGTTTAAACATTAAATTTCCGTACAACCCCATAATGTCATCTTTTCAAGATGACCAGAGAGTGGATTTTTCTATTCAGGCCATAGTGTCATATTTGAGGCTATATCGTTCCTTTATACAACTACGGAATAAAATATATTTAAGCTCAATCTGCAATATCATCACAAAAGTAAATTCATATGAAGAAAGAAAATACATATAGTAAATAGTAACTAAAGGGAGATATAAAAAATTATTTTTAAAATGGTTCCATACAACAGTTTGTTTTCATTTATTTCTTTTCTATATGCCTAATGCTTTTCCGCAGTTATCATTCAAAGATAAAGTAATAATTTACCACAGCCTGCTTTCCAGAATTCAACGAAACTCTTACGAAGAAAACATAGTAGACTCTAGATAGAATTGTTTATTCCGGGATAAGAAAAATCCTTTGATCAGTGTTACATGAATTTAGGTGAAAGGTTCAAAGCCCAACTTGATTTAAGTGTGTTAGTTTGCACATACACATTCTCATTCTCCAGGGAGCATCTTCGGTATTCACATTAACAAACAAACAAGCTATGTTGTATCCAATACTTATCTAACATTCTGTTGTCTTATATAGATTTTGGTTTTCACTGTATCGACAGTTCTTTATTATTGACACTAAAACTTGCCTAGACCACTGAAGTGAGGATTTTGGTATTTTCGGCTGTTTGGAGAACGAGATAATTCATTTACTCGCGGGAGACACACATAGAGGCATATTTTCATTTTCCACATATTATCAGATTTATGTCTTTCCTTGATCAAACTACAAACATATCTTGGGGGAATGTTAAAAATGTGACATATAATTCACGTAGAAAAGAATTATTGGACCAGTTTCACTTGTACAGATAAGTATGATATGGATGAAATGGGTTCAGATGAAGGTTGTAAATGTAAACATGTATCTCAAGAAACTATCGTTCAGAATAAAATAATTTTTCACTCAAGGCGGGGAAAGTCTAGGCAGGTACTAACAAAGATGAGATTTATTCATCGATGGCTGCCGACTTGGTTTTTCATTGATATACTAGGGTCGATCGACTATCTTAAAAGGTCCGGTTGAAGGTTTTTCAAGATTTATAGCTGATAAATTATTATTAATGGACACTTGACTTGCCCAATTGCCCAAAGAGGACCTAGGGAGAATATGCTGTTCATATTTCAAATATTAGAAACCCCCCCTCTCTCTCTCTCTCTCTCTCTCTCTCTCATATGTTCACGAACACACAAACACACACACATGCACAGATGCATATATGTAAATATCGAATGTATAAATTATTTATTATTATTATTATTATTATTATTATTATTATTATTATTCATCTCCAGGGGCAGATCCAGAAATATCTTTTATTGGGGTATGGGGCTAAACAAGTAAACAAGGGGATATGTGGGATGGAACCCCAGGTGGGAGCCCAGAAGGCGAAGCCTCCGCAAGCTCCCGCAATTTAAGCGGTTTCAGGGCAAAATTTTAACCATCTAACTATAAAGAAAACGTCCTCTACAAAACGATCTGGTTGTTTCGCCCTCTTTTTTTTTTTTTTTTTTTTTTTCGGTGGGGGTGGAGGGCTTCAGCTCTACCTCCCTTCACTATCCGCCTCTGATCTCCGTATCATATAGATAGTAATAGCCCACATGTGAAACGCTTATCGAAGCACCTAAACAATCATTGTTGCACCATTGGTAAACAAATGTTATTATGTAGTTTTCAATTCAATTGTGCTTTCTAGGACTACTGGCTAATTCTTTACGATGGTCGATAGCGGCTGTTCTTTCTAATTTATTGTTATTAAAGGAATGCTAATTAGTTTTAGTTGTGACCTGTCATGACTATGCAGCCAGTAATAGTGGACCAATTATAACTCAAAGTAAGAAAAATGTGTACCTGTAACACATTTTACTAAAATGTGGACACGCACAAATTTGTTTTGCATTGAGTTATAGACCGTCACGAACACATTTTAGAAAAATGTGTATATGCACAATTATTTTGTTTCTTTGCACTGTAATCTGTCAGCCGCTATCGGCCATCGTAACTTCTTAGGTTAATACAAGTTTCCTGACTTACTGATGTTTCATTTGAAAATACCACCTGCTCTTCATTCGAATATCAACGAAGTTTTCCTACGTAACTAATATGTCAATAAATCAATACCAGCCACGCTGCGAGAGGAAGCAAATGTTCTTTTTGGATATTAAATGGCGGGGAAATTTTGCCAAATAGATATATGTACTTTACGGCCCATCGAACTCAAACCAATGTGTCTAACATTCAAACACACTTAGAACTGACTGGAAATCATACAACTTCTGAAAATGAGTTTTGGTTTGAGATTTATGTTAAAGAATTGACATTTGTAACGTCACATTTCATTGGCTGAAAATGCAAAACTCAATCTATAACTCAAGCTCAGAGTTTTATGACATCGAGACCGGAAGTTTCCAGACATAAATATTTGTATGTGAAATAGAAAAATCAAGGTTAATGAAAAATACAATAAGTTTTCTTTATTAATATATTACGTATGAATGCAAAATTTGTATTTAATACTTTTGAACGAGAATGGATATCTACCCAATATTCCTTTGTTGACTTTCAAAGTTTCGACAACTTTCTGATTTTCATTGTATTATTAAATATTAAAAAGTGTAAATACTGTTTGTTTTGTTTTTGCTTTGTTTCGTTCTCTTCACTCATCAGGAGTCCCAACTATGGTTCCAAAGTCCTTGAGGATACGCAAGTAGACTGGTGTATAAACCCCTCAAGATTTAATTCAAGGTTCTTTACTTCTAAACAGGAAAATTAGACACGTGGCGGCTCTTGATTGAGATCCAAATTTGTTTTTAATATCAAATGTTCCTTAAACAATAAATAGTAACAACCGCCGTGTAGTAGTGCAACCGCCGTGTAATTTACGAATGCAATCAATCAAAGATCAAGACTAAACCTGATAAATTTATTTTACCAGCCTTAATACCAAAGCAAGTACATCAGTGTAGTACTTGCGGGACAATATCAATAATACCAAAGCAAGTACATCAGTGTAGTACTTGCGGGACAATATCAATAATACCAAAAAAAGTACATCAGTGTAGTACTTACGGGACAATATCAATAATACCAAAGCGTACATCAGTGTAGTACTGACGGGACAATATCAATAATACCAAAGCAAGAACATCAGTGTAGTACTGACGAGACAATATCAATAATACCAAAGCAAGCACATCAGTGTAGTACTTAGGGGACAATATCAATAATGCCAAAGCAAGTACATCAGTGTAGTACTTGCGGGACAATATCAATAATACCAAAATAAGTACATCAGTGTAGTACTTACGGGACAATATCAATAATACCAAAGCGTACATCAGTGTAGTACTGACGGGACAATATCAATAATACCAAAGCAAGCACATCAGTGTAGTACTTATGGGACAATATCAATAATACCAAAGCAAGTACATCAGTGTAGTACTTACGGGACAATATCAATAATAACAAAGCAAGTACATCAGTGTAGTACTTACGGGACAATATCAATAATACTAAAGCAAGTACATCAGTGTAGTACTTACGGGACGATATCAATAAGTGAGTTAGACACGGACTGTCAGATTGACCCTCTCAGTTCTCTCTCAGACTGATCCACGGCGTATTTAAAGCAAGAAAAAGGAATTATCCCGGTGTTCTCATTCTAGGTTTCTCGTTATTAACAAAAGCGATGTTATCTGGTTCCAACTGTCCTGCAGGTTATGAATGTGTCAATATAAATTTAATGATTAAATACCTATCTTTGTATGTTATCAGGTCACTGTTATCAGCCGTGTTATCCGTGTTATATATATGGACAGTAACGACCTTAAGGTCGGTTACAAACTTGCTATTTTTATGTTAAGTTAGGGACATCAAATGATCTACATGCTTTGGAAAATAATAATAATTATAATAATAATAATAATAATAATAATCATAATGATGTAAATATGTTGAGGTACATGGAAGGTTGACCTACTGTCAAATGTCACCAGCTGGCATAAACAAATAAATAAATAAATAAACAAACGTAATGATCAACTTCATTATCATCATTATCATCATCATGATCATCATCGTCATCATCATCGTCATCATCATCATCGTCATCTTGACGAGTATTACAGTCATAATTGGAGTTTTAAAAAAAAAGCAAACAGCAAAATGAGAAACATACTTTAATTATATAAACATAAAATGTATTGCATCAAATAATGGAAATTGCAGCCTTATTAGATTTTGTGTATGTTTTCTCTTTTTAAATGAAATTATGACCTTGCTCTTTGAAGGTGAAAGTAAATTTTCTTTAACTGCATTTATTCCACGCGTCTCTACCTTGATATCTTGATAGGTGTAGATTTCGCCTCATTATGAAGCGGATCATTGGTCTTTAATTGAGTTTCCATGAACAGAAATTAAAGATGGAAAGAAATATGTATGGAATGTATGACTCCATACGGACAGAGCTATCTTACAAGGAAAAACTGTGAAAGGGGTTTGCATATTACTGATTTTGTGGTGTAAGCCATTCCGTGTATCGCTCGCTATACGCTGTATGTTGCAAGAAAGAGGTTTAGAATACCTTACGGATACATCTACACATTAAAGACTTCTGCTCTTGATTCTTGAAACACTAACTCTTTTTTTTTTAGGAAAACTCAATGGTCCAGTGGTCATCAGTGATGAATATTCTGTCATATTTGCTAATTACTGAAGAGATGTCTGTGAAACCACTGTGATTCTTTCCAATTGAAACACATTAAATTGCCCCCATCTATTCATTGGGTTATGAACCATATCATTAAAAATACAATGCTCCAATCTTTTCTTGTGCTTTTTATGTGTCTGTGTGCATTTTATTTACTCGTGTTGTTAACCTTTGATAAACGGATCCGAAATCCCGAAATAATATCAGCTTCATCGAAATTGGTTTGAACGGTTTGACACACACCACCGATTAAGAACATCAAGTTTCACTTTAGACCTATGATAGTTGATCACTGTTTTCATTTTCTTTATCTGTGCTCTAATTAAATATTCAGAAAGAAGACGCGTTTTCTAATGGGTAATTCCCTACAACCAGTTGGTTAGCAGCAGCAATGAGACTTGGTTACTACTCGCTGCTAGCCAATCTGATGGACCATCGATGAGAATCAAAATCAACAACACAATGTACCGAAATAAAATAAAGTCAGCCGCACACTGTATCAAAATAAGAAAAAATCAGCAACACAAGGTACCGAAATAAGACCAAATCAGCAGCAGAGTGTACCAAAATAAGACGAAATCACTCCCACAGTGTACTGATATAAAACAAAATTAGCCACAGACTGTACCGAAATAAAACAAAATCAGCCGCAGTGTACAAAAATAAGACAAAATCATCAGCACAATGTACGAAAAACAGACAAAATCAGAGACACAATGTATGAAAATAAGATAAGATCAACCGCACAGTGTACCGAACTAAGACAAATCAGGCCCAAAGTATACCGAAATAAGATACACAGGTTACCAGTAGGTACACATATTAGCGGAAAAAATGACATAGGCGCACATGTTCTAATGCTGTGCTGGTACAAAAGATCGAACACATGCTGTTATTATTCTGCTATCATATTTTCCCAGTTTAACTTTATAGATAGGGATCCAACTTCGCACGTTTTGACAAATTTTAAAGTAATTAGAATAATTTAACTTTGATATTACCCTACTTCTCCTCTAATTATATATATATATATATATATATATATATATATATATATATATATATATATATATATATATATATATATATGTGTGTGTGTGTGTGTGTGTGTGTGTGTGTGTGTGTGTGTGTGTGTGTGTGTGTGTGAGTGTGTCTGTGTGTGTTATTACCCTTGTTTGAGATCAAGAGTACAGCAATACATAGGAGTTTTACAAGCATACCAACTGTAAGGGAAACTGTTGTGCAAGCTCACAATAATCACGATTCGCTGACATCTTGTGAAAAATGTTCTATTTTCTTTCAGAAATATGTAATGCTGGACAATACTACATTGAAAAGTTGCAAAATGATACAATGACGCAAAGTATAAGTCCCTGTAAAACAAAACTGCATGAAAAATCAGGATTACTGCAAGCAGTGCTCACAAAATCCCCATAAAGGATTCCATTGATTGAACAAAATTTAAAAGAGAACATTTACATTCCAGATTTATAGGAAATAAATTCACAAACAAGAGACTTCAAAGTGAAGTGGCAGCAAAACAAGATTTAAATATTTATGGATATTTCTGTTACTGAAAATGGAATGCATGTTTCTGCACAGGAAAACTGGTTGTCAGCGAGCCCAGATCGAATTTTAAATGAAGACATGCTGCTTGAAAGTAAAAGTCCAGTGCTTACTAACTGGATCACATTGGATGAAGTTTTTTTAAACAAGAAATATGATGTTCAAAAGAGTGGCAATGACAGTCTGATTCGTACGAAGAAAGGAAACCGAAGGTTCGATATGCAAATAAAGTTGACAGTGTTTTGCACTGGTCTTAGGAAATGTAAACTTTTGTATGGCTTCCTGCAGATGACCACAAGTTTGTGGATGTAAAGTATGATGAAAATGATGTAAATGGCCATGTTACAAGAGTACATACATTTGTATGCAAAGAAAATGATGTCACACATAGTTGATGAAATTGAAGAAGACCGCTTAGTATTCAGTAAGACTTTTAAAACATGTATGCGTCTGTGACATTAAATTTATATAATTATATTTTGTATGTTGGTTCGGATTTTTTAAATCATGTTATGATGTTAATGAATCTGTCATTTATTTAAATTACAGTTTTGGAAAAATTAAATTTAGTCATTTTATGTGTGAGTTCAAGTTTCACCTTTAGTCAAGTGAAAACATTAACTCATAAGAAAAAATTATGAATTTCTTGCTGAAGATTGTTGGATCTCTCCGGATAATCCGCAAAATACTGGTCGCCATGATGTAGCTGAGGAATTGCAAAAAGTGGTATAAAAACACCAAACAATCAAAACCCATAAAAATCTGTCACCACAATAAAATTAAAACAATTGATGACAACAACATTGTAGATGTGTATTGTATTCAACCACACCACCACACCAAAACAAGAAAAAAGAAAGATCAAAGAAGGTATCAGCACAATAATTTATTAAACACAGAGCATCAATAACTTTCATCAGAATCTCATATCAGGTCAGCTCTTAAATTCACAAGTACTGCACACACAACAAGAACGTCATCAAAGAGTTGAAGGGCATCCACCGGGACTGTGCTGCTTAATATTTTGAAAACTTTCAGCCTCCTCATAGCTCTTCCTACATGTAACCGTGAAATTAGTCTTGTTGATGCAACATCTTCTGCACTAAGCTGTGGCTTGCATTTAGTGAATGCAGTAATGTTACGTTTTACTCTCCTCGGAAAAAGCAAATCATATGTTGTAAAACCACGGTCTGCCCTGATTTCACCTCCAGGGAGAAGATAATTAAAAAATCCGCTTTCTTCAACTATGAATTTATCACTTGCCCGTCCACCAAATGCCTTTGAAACAAACATAATTTGCCCATATATATTCCTACCATATATTTGGCAGTGTTGTACGATTAATAATTGCTGTAAGTCTCACCTCTACTTCTGAGATTAGTTGACCTGTGAATAAATGTTTCAGCACAACCAATAATACATGTAGAGCGGGGTATTTTTCTCTGAAAGATTCCGGACAACAGTCTCTAACTATTTCTCTTGGAAGCTATTTGAACTTATCTGCTCAGACTTGAATCCAAGAATTAAAAATCTTGCATGCAAAGCTTCTTTAAATTCCAAACCTGCGACTAAGATTGTCAAATATAAGGAGTAACTTTAATCTCATTAGAACAAGCATTATTTGATCTGCTACCTCCAACTGGAAATTAAAAGTGTTAAATAGAGACATACAGTCAACCAAAGTTAAGAAGACTTATTTTGTCACACATGTATATAGTAAAGCATCACTGTCAGTTACCAAATTTTGAGCCGCAGATATTGTTTCCTTATCTAGTTTCCTTTGAACCCCCTTTTCCTCTGTCAAATTATTATTTGTCTGAAAAGACCTTGTCTGAAAGTTTGTCCAATCTTGTGCATAAAAATGGTCATTGTGAATTGTACAGTGCTATTCTTCATACTGTGTAGCAGCAGTACATGTAGTTGCGGTTTCAACAACATTTAAACTACATGTAGCCTCACCACCTACCGAAATGTATAATTCACTTTCCGACAAACCGTGGTTCTCATCATACTGATCATTACTAGTGCATACAAGTTTACGTTTTTAAGACCCTGTTTTTGTCTCGGAAGTGTGCGCTGACTAAGTGTTGTTTTGCTTTCATATCCCAATTTAAGCTT
This sequence comes from Margaritifera margaritifera, assembly GCA_029931535.1. Taxonomy (NCBI): domain Eukaryota; kingdom Metazoa; phylum Mollusca; class Bivalvia; order Unionida; family Margaritiferidae; genus Margaritifera; species Margaritifera margaritifera. The sequence continues at coordinate 2,038,902 of JAQPZY010001348.1, read as the reverse complement.
TGGGAATGAAAAATTCTTTATTACACTCAGGTTGCAATACGCAACATATGAGGTAAAATATTAATATCTCACTTTGCATGCCTGTACATCAGCCATGGACGATATAATTTTTTTCCCAGTATTGCAATTTAACTCAAATTGACAGCATTATCACAATCAATACTCCAATGGAATACTAACAAATTTAAACTTAAATCCATGGATGTTGACATAATTGGAAAGACAGGATATAAATTACGATAAATGGAACACAAATTAATCGGTAGTAAACTCATTACTTTACAATGATGAACCTATGGTACTTTTCTTTTCCCGAAAAAAAATGGAAAGAACAACAGACACATCGAGTAAAAATGATTTGAAATTACCAAAATTTTGATAAAATAATATCAATTATTTTGGGGAGATTTCTTAAAACGCCAACTTTCTCAGAACTCAATAATTCTTGAAACTTTGGTACATTTGGTCTGATTCAGAAGTGTTTGGGTAGTAGTTGCTTTCTTTCCTCTCTGAAATAGCTACATTCAAGAAAATAATGAAATTCAAAACGCATGCAGTTTTGAATGCAAAATTTGCACAATCTTTCATGTCTAGGCGAATTTTCGCATCTTCCCTTCTCTATAGGTAAACAATAATTACATGTTTGAAATTTTGTTTTATTTGCCTTATATGTTTTTGATAAGTCTCTTAACAAATAATGTTCTAATTTTAATTCCGTTTTAAAAATTCTATATGTATCAGCTTTTGTCAAATTAGTAATGAATGATTCCAATGTATGTATAAACTGATCATGAAGTCTTTCCTTAAAGATTGTAACTAATCAGGATTTGTTAGGAATATTTTGATTGACCCAAATAAATTAAAACCCAGTTTCCGATAAGATGTTATGAATGCTCTCTATCCATTTACTTCTTCCTAGACTATTATTATAATCCTGCACTAGTCTCAGATACATGTTATAAGATAGTTTCGTTTGTTTACCAATAATGAGATTTACCCAATAATCAACCATTCTCCTTTTTATTTGTAAATGTAGAGGATTCTAAAAAGCTCATCATAAAGCATATACGTGGGTGTGGATTTTTTAAAACTTTTAGCACATATTTTAGAAAGTATAAATGAACCCGTTCCATCATATCTTATTTTTCAAAAACCCAAGATCTCAGATGCGTATGTGAGAATTGGAATTAATGTCATATCAAAAAGTTTAAGTTGACAGTCAACAGGCAAATTAAGATTTAATATTCTTTTCTTAAGATGGTACATAGCTGTCCTGGCTTGACTAATTAGATTCTTAATTCCCAATAAATTTCTACCATTCTTCGTTAGGATCAGTCCTAAATATTAATAATTTCTGACGATTTCAAGTTCCGAATCTCCTAATTTGAACTTCACATTTTGTCTATTTCTACATTTCCCAAAAATCATAACTTTCGTTTTGCTTGTGTTAATGATAAGTTTATATTTTTGCAGTAATTAAAGAATACGTGAAGATAATTTTGCATATCTCTTGGATTATCTGAAAATACAACGGTGTCGTCTGCACAGAGTAAAACAAATAATTCTAAATATCTTACTATATCTCCATCCAGTAAATCAACTGTAATGCCATTACAATTTGAGCTCAAAAAGTGATCCTCGATGTCATTTAGATGCAGGGCAAATAATATAGGAGAAAGATTTTCGCCTTGTCTAAGTCCTTGATTGTAAGAAAATAGCCCTGATTTGTTGTTTCCATTGTGGAAGATACAAGACTTTACATCCATATATATCTTCATTTTCACCTTGAGTATTTTCCTATTTATAGCAGTGTTAATCAATTTTATCCATAAGCCAATTGTCCATACCCTGTCGAAAGACTGAGAAAAATCCACAAAAGTGCAAAACAATGTTTTACGTCTTCTATTTAAAAGTTAATAAAGTTTTAAGGAATTTAAGACAGATATATTATCAGTTGTGGAGAATCCTTTACGGAAACCTGCCTGAGCCTCAGATAGTAAATTGTTTTCTTCCAGAAAAAGCGAAATTCTATTGTTAAGAAGAGCAGTCAAGACCTTACGAAGACAACTCAGTAGAGTAACAGGCCTGCAATTGGTAGGATCTGATTTATCACCCTTATTTTATATATCGGTTTAGTCAACCCTGTAGTCCAGGTTTCTGGAACAACACCTTTATTTAAAATCAGGTTAAAAAGTTTACAAAAACTGGAAGACAAACTTCTTCTGTATTTCAAATATTCATTGAAAATGGAATCTTCACCAGACGACTTATTAGATTTCAAATTTCTCAGTACTTTGAGTATTTCCTCTGAAGAGATTGGTTCATTTAGTACTGTGTAATGTTCTATATTTCCTCATTTTAATCTGTCTCGTCATTATTCTCATGGGATGAGTGTATGTTCCTAAAATAATCATAAAAGGTGTTCGTTTCAATCGGTATGTCATCATTTGCTTTAGTCAAATTGTTTATTATTGACCAGTATTATTTTGGATTTGTTGTTTGCAAGTTTCTTAGTTTATTTTGGATTTTCTTGTTATGCAAGTTTGCAAATTTTCTGATTGTTTTCTTGTAATTTCTACTAGCAGAAAGCATGTCATTCTGACTTTGGGGTGTTTTTAGTCGTGAGTGATTGTTTTAGTAGTATGATATTCATTTCTAGCTGGCTTACATTATCTTCCAAAAAATGGTTTACTATGTACCTTAGTATTAGATATTTGTTTATTGTTCCTATTTGCAAATGTTTTATTAGCACTATCTAATATTATTGTTGCAATTTCATCAGAAATCTCATTTATCTTTTGTTTATTGATATTAGTAGCTTCTCTCAACTCATGTATTTTGTTAATAAGGTTTCAAATGAGTCTCTACTAATGCTTGCTATGAACATATTTTTCTTATCAGATCTCTACAATCGGTTTTTGAAAGATTTTTCCTCAGGTAAGCACGTATTCACCATTGTTGGTACCATGAAAGTCATTAAATTATGAATGTCTGAGAACATTGGACAAAATCATGAACACAAAATTGTTTGATAGAGTTCAAACCTTATATAGTGGTAACTGAATAGTCTATCACATTTACACCTTTACTTTTAGATTTGCCTATTCCTCTCTCATATCCGATTCTTGAGTTGGCTATATACATATTGCAATTTCTACAAAGCTCTAACATGCGAATGCCATAGTTATTGGCCTCTTTTTTATCACAGGTATGCCTTTTCATTTGGGATATCATTTATTACTGAGAGGATGTGCGTCGTTTAAGTAATCAGAAGCGATTTGATCAAGATTATCAGTGTTGTCAATATTGGTTGATAATATAATAAAATCATCAATGTCTGAACTCCAGCTGTTCCGATCGACTAACAAGAACACACGCTGAGTTTCATGAAGTCTGATCAGTAGCTCATCCTCAAGTTCAGCAGAAGCATCTATTTAAGAGTATTCGGAACCCTCGGGGGTGGGGAGGGGTATACAAATAATTCCAAATATGAAATCATCTTTCGTTTTGAGCAATTCTTTTGAAACTTTAAACCAAGCAGAGCTATGCCACCCGAGGTACGTTTGGTATAGTGTCTAATTTTCAATCCTTTAATCTCATGATTTTCAAAACAAATTACATCCAATTCTGACAGTTTCGTTTCAACAAGACATATGATATCAAGTTTGCTGATGAAATTATTAAATTCAGGATAATTGAACTTACTTTTTAAACCACAGACATTCAAAAAGGAGAAGCTGATATTACTTTTGTTTTCGTTTTGACATGGGTGATCAAACTGTGTTATTTCCTTACAGTTTCCACACTAGCAACCCTACACAATAGATATTGCTTCATTCAATGCCGCTCCTACTTCGCACATTGTGGTCATGCTCAATCTCTCATCGTCATTCACGTGCGCAGATTCTGGCACAGTTTCCTTGTGAGAAGGAATCAAGTTTGTTTCATCGGTTTCGGTTTCGTGTAGGTGTATGTGGTTCTGTAGGTAATGTTCAGTTCCTGAGTTATACATGTCACATGAATCGCTGATATCACACTCACTGTGTTGCACTTCGGAATAATGTATGTACGATTCAGCTAACGGTGCCAATCTGTTCTGGGTCAAAAATCCATTATTGCTAGTGTTCTGTTCTGGGGTCATCGATCTGACAGGGAGTACACGGCGGGTGGCGGGGTAGTTTTGGTCCATTTGAGGTCCAGCGTAGCTGTGGTCCAGCATAAACTAGGGCCTCATGCATCGTAACAAGTTTGTGGTTGATGTACAATTTGTTTATCACTAAGCGTGCATGAAGGTGTCCCTTTCTAGCTTTACTATACGTTGGCAGAAGCAGTTTTCTTCGTTCCAATACATCTTTAGGAAATGTTGTTCATTTATCCCATATTTCTTATTTCGTAATTTGTCCGGTGCTGCCTTTCTTACAAATTCTCTTTCCTTAAACTAAGTGAATTTTGCTATGATGGGTTGCGGTCGATACTGTCGAGTCAGGAGTTTGCTGTTCATTCTGTGGACTCTTTCAAGATGAATTTGATCAGCACGGAGGTCTAATTCTTTTTCAATAAAGTCTCGAAAGATTGTTTCAGTGTTTTGCCCCTGGTTATCAATTTCTGTTTCAGTTATACTAGTGAATATTAGGTTGTCACGCATATTTCTGGTTTGCAAATCAAATATTGTTTCTCTCAGACTGGCATTCTCTTGGTTGATTTTAGACATATTTTGTTTCCATTTGTTGTAAATGCTTACTAACTTGAATGTTAGTACTTGACTGCTCGTCCTGTTTGTCACTTATAAATTTCAATGTATTTTCCATTTCGGAGTAATTTCTGGAAAGAATTTTCACTTCGTTCTTAACATCCACCAAACTTGACTCTAGGATATCAGTTGTGGCCAACTTGATGAGTACTGTGTCCAGTTTCTTACTGAATTCTACAATGTAAGGCGGAGTAACGGGATCTATGGTGAGACCTTTAAACATCGACGAAGGTTGCAAAGGTTGTTGCTTTGGCAGATAACATGCAGAAATTGGATTTGGCTGTTGGGGACCATATCAGATCATGCTATTCATGTTATGCAAGTAGTGGGCTGGAGGTAGAGAATAGTATGTGTTTACACTTGAATTTGGTACTGGAGACGTACCTGTCAGTCCAGATGTTTCGGCTGGAACGTTACCTTCCATTTGTAGTTTCTTTCATGCAGGGAACAAATTTGAATCTGGCGGTGAATGCTCGTCCTTTTTCCTTTTTCCCTCTTGAGTTTTCTTTCTATGTAAAAAGTGTTCACGATAAACATATATACACGCCAAAAGTCAGAGTAATTTTTATCCAAATTCCAATAAATTTTACCCAATAAGAAACATAATTCCGGAGCTATGAAAAAGTCAACTTGACAGAATGCACGCAAGCGAATGGGTTTCTCTGTCGGCTTTCCGTATAAAAAGTGTTCAGAACAAACAAAAATCTTTTTCGGCAATGTTTCTCGAATTTTGGCTTTAATACACTCAAGCTTCTTTGGCCCATCTGACGGCATAGAAAGAAATTTAAATGGAACCAAACACGCACAGTCTTTATGCACTTGTCCGTGTATTTCACATATTGATTTCTTCCATAAATTCAATTTGCGACGATTATTTGAATATCCGTTGACGGAACATGAACTGCCTCCACCTTTTTATATTTTCCATCGCTATCCATGTCAATTTTTAAGAGAAAACGAGCAAAGATGAAATGTAAACAAAATATATCGATAGTGTTTTGATTGCTCTACGTGCGTTATCTAATTTTCATTTCACTATCGTTATGGCTTAAATAAAATATTAATTGTTCTTTTAAAATTTATTACTAAAGTAGTTTAACCAAAGTCAGTTCATTGTTGAGTAATCTATTATCCATCGCTGCTAACTTTCATAATGGCAGACAAGCACTAAATTGGGTCAAGAAAAGCCGACGTTGGGTCTAATCATTACCAGTGTAGGGGGTAGTTCACATTTTTTTTCAATAACCAGCGTTTTCGTTGTGACATCATTGCACGCGACATTCAATACGTTTTACACTGGATCACACCCCTTGGATGGCCGCGTCTAACTTCAAAATTGATTTTATCGTATGTGTTTCTCAGGGCGTTTATACAATGATCTTCCAAGGAATATTGATTGACGAGGAATGAAATAAAGTGAATAATCGGCGTTTAAAGTTATTTGTAATCAAATTCTCAAAAATGACACCTATAGCTGAAATAGTCGGTACGACCGCCTACATCAACCAATTGACTTGTACTTTAATACACGTCAAAGGCCGGTACTCAAGCTTGTGTTACAACCCTATGGTCTAAGAAAAATGTAACAGAAAGAAAGTGAAATCAACAATGTATGTAAAATCAACAAACAATTTATTTCTCTGTAATTAAAATGAAGATCAAAAGACACTTACAATTTGTGAACTAAATTCCAAATAATCCAATAAGCTTGTGTCCTATTCACAAGTCCTAAATATAGAAATTGTAAAATGTTCCGAATGAATGAATGTTCCGAATTAAGGAATGTTCTTAATGAACGAATGTTCCGAATGAATGAATGTTCCGAATGAATGGGCAATCTGGAATGTCCTGATGTACCAACTATAATGTAATCCTGATCATCTTTGCGAATGTCGACAAGTATCCGAAAGTCATAAATATAAATCCAAAGGTTGATGAGCACTTTAGGTAACTCCATTGGATGTTCCAATAGATAATTCTAGTCGAATTATTTATACAGCATTACAGCATTACAAGATTAAAGCACGACTATGATTCCAAACATCAGATGATTCCAACACTGATCATAAAAAACAGATGTTTTTAAAACAGGATTTAAGATTGGAATGAATATAATGCGTATATTCAGGTCTTATATACTCTTTGCAAATGGCATATTTCACAACCGGGAAACGTGTCATATTACAACCCAGAATGCAATACTAAATGCGTCTTTAGTAGATAAATTCTCAAAGAATTGGTAAACAACTCTGACCTTGAACTCAAATGTCAGTAAATACCTTGCTGACAACGTTAACTAAACTTAAGTGCGACTTACTATTGACACAATTTTGAAGTACAGTCATAGACCAAATGAAAACTATATTATAATTTAAAAGACGATACATAATTCCGTATCACTTGTCATCCCGATCTGTAAAAGAAGTCTTTGAGATGACATTTGATTGACACATTTGACACACAACACATGTCTGTTACAAAATGTTTTTTCATTTGTTCTGTCCAAATAGTGCAGATACGACATTTTAGGATAAACAGACACCTCAGTAAGTACGTTTTACAATATCATAAAGTTTAAATTGACTTTCAAGAAAAATTCGTCATTAAATATGATTTTAAATAAAAACACTATAATATACATGTATTTTACGAATTGTTAAAACATACACTTGACTACATAGAAATGTATAAAGGATGCAGGAATACTAAAAAATATATTATTTGCAAAATTTACTAAGTAATCTATCTTTAAAAGAACAAAGTTCAATCAAAAATTTAGAAAACACAAAAACTTAGATGGGGACATGTTAAGATACAATCACATAGTTGCGATCTTCTACGGATGAGACTCGCTGATTTTTTTATTCTTGTAGTAGAGATAAATGAAACTACAACTGTAATTTATGTTTTTGTTTTGCTTTGTAATATTGAAAATATCCATCTTCATTCAATAGAATCTGAACAACATAAAATCTTATGTAAATCTCGACGTCACAGGTCCGCGTAATATACATTATGCAAGGCCTTGTCACTATTGGAATACTCAATCAACATGGCTGTGAAGTTTTTGGTATTGAATATTTATTTTCCAACTTGCTATGCCTTACAGCTTTTTTATGAGACTTATACTGTATTATCCGATTTGCTAATTGATGGAAAATTGATTATTTTTCCCATAAGTTTCAGTACAACTGACAAAGTGTCAATCATAATAACAGTTGTACGTGTGATATTTCATTATGATAATCATACACTCAGCATATTGGAATGGTAAGTTGACATAAAATAATATAGCTGTTTCTATATGCACTAGGTTAACTCAATGGAATATGGTAGAAAAAGTTACATTTAATACTGTTAATTTTAAGGAAGAGATTTCAAATTTTGTGTTTACTGTTAGATTATTCTAACAGTACTGTCTCGGTTTATTCTTCGGTTGGAATTCACCAAAGTTTATTTTTGTATGAATTTTAAAATAAGGACAATGGTTCAAATGCAGATATAACCTTTTCCTCCTTCTTCTTCTTCTTCCACCTATCCTCCTCCTCCTCCTCCTTATTATTATTATTATTATTATTATTATTATAGTAGTAGTAGTAGTAGTGACCATGCTTTTCTTTTATTTATCATATTTTTCTGTCATGTGATCAGTTCTTAGTACAGTGCCAAGGATATTTACACAGAACAGAATATAATAAAATGTTTACTGTGTAATTTCGGACTCCGGCCGATAATACAGTATACAGTATTAATTATATACAATGTGCGCCATGGTGTTCAGACGTTCTTTGTGATTTTCGAAATACATATACATGCACATTTTGTTTTACAGAGCAACACGGTATGATAGTGTAAAGATATTACAATAGCTAAGAATCTTCATTCACCGTTCGTATCAGATATTAAAATTTTGCTGAGACGAAAGACTGAACAGAGATAATAAGAATAATTTTCTTTAATTAATATATTATTATGACTCATTAGGGATAAAATTTGCCAAGTGACGTATAAGAATAATACAATTTGAAAGTATGTCTTCTTTAGATGATCATAAGCTGGACAAACACAAACGAAATGGAACTCGTCCTCTACCAAATAAACATTATTTTTCAGACACTTTCGATTTTTTATTTTTTTACTGTGCCTACGTGTCCTTATTTTCAATTTGTGTGCTGAGCACCTAAACTAAGCATGCAACTTCCTAATAAATATCATAATCCACATGAAATATATTTCTCCGTTCTAATTCAGTTTTATATATACTATAATACATACATTTATGTGAATTGTTTACATCGCTTTCCTGGTTTTGGAAAGCTGAATCCTTTATTCTTTCAGGAAAAAGTTTGAAAAATCGACTTTCGTCTCCAACATCTTGATTGAACTAAACATACGCAAAACCGAAACGAAATAACATCTCATTCATTTTTGTAGCCCAGTTAACACGGTTGGCTTTAACTAATATTTTCAGCATTAGATTCACATTGGTGCGGATAGCGAGTAGAACGCATTCTTACAACCTTCAACCAGTATTTTATACATCGCAAAAAACCGAGGTACAGTGTGGATATCTTCCGCACTCAACTAGTACATTCGCATTATTAGTAGTTTTAGGAAAACCTAAATACTGTTTGCAATAATTATTTTAAATATCTCTATTAAATTCATATCTCCAAGTATCTGATCCATAACAAGCTATTGGTTTTATTACAGTATCACACATTTTAAAACATCATCTACACTAAAATAGCCGAATCGTTTTTTGCCTGAGCTGATTGTATCTGATTTAACTTTGACGAAACCACTTTTGAGGTGAAAAATAAATCCATATATCTGTAATAAGACATGCATTCAATACGTCTTTCTTTGAAAATCCACACATTATTTTGTTTAAGATACCCCCCCCCTTCTGAAAACAAAGACTGTAGTGTTTTCTAAGTAAACCGTCATCCCAGTTTAATCCAAAAAAGCTCAAAAACAATTAATTTGTTGTTGCAGAAGCCCAAGTGTATCAGCACAGTTAGCGACATCATCAAAATAAAGTATTGCAAAAATATCAATATATTGTGAAATAATCCTGTCACCATTTCGAATTTCATGGCTATATCCCTCTGTTCCATCAGTTTCAGCAACCAATTAGATGTGACTTTCGCTCATTTGAAAGTTTCAGCTGGTTTGGTCATGTGACTCGACTCAGCAAATATTATGGGCCATTTAAAAAAAAATTCGGCTAATCACGCGTTAAATGAACAGAATGATAAATCCACTCTAACAGGTAATTTGTAATATTCTTACCTATTATGTATAGATGAGTACTTCATAAGTGTACATGACAGTCACATGACAATACCAAGGACGCTCGAGTAGAGTCATAAAGATTATTGTAAAATGTTAAAGACATGTGCTTTTTTGCAAACACTCTAAAATATCTGCCGATGAATTTGAAAACTTTTTTAAGTCAGTAAATCAGCCTGATGATCCTTTATTCATTTTACCCGATGAAGAAATCCAGAGTTAAAATGATTATATACTTGAGGATAGAGAACTTTTATTTGATCAACTTAATAGACTTATAAGTAGTGACGAAAGTAGTAAAGCCATCGCGTAATGAAAACATGGGAAAAGTGCTGGTCAGGATAAAATATTGAATGAGTTTGTAGCATATGGTTCAACAAACTTGTTGGCTTATTTACAGTATTTATTTAATATTATTTTAATACTGGCATTTTTCCACTGTTATAGTCAGAAGTTTACATCAAACCCTTACACAAAAAGGGCCAGGTAAGTAAAGTTTAAAACTACATAAGAATTACTTTACTAAGTGTAATAGAGAAGCTTTTTACCCGTGTTTTGAATAATAGATTTAAAGAGTGGAGAGATGAAAACGATATATATATATATATATATATATATATATATATATATATATATATATATATATATATATATACCGACTAATTGCACATCAAATTAATTAAGGAAAATATATTTAGTGCACTTTATTGATTTTAAAAAGGCATTTGATTATATTATAAGAGCATTGTTATGGTTGAAGCTTGTTAAAATTAGTATTAGTGGTACACTGCTGTAGTTAGCAAAGTTAAATATAATAATGATCTTTCATATAAGTTTTAATGTAAAACTGGTGCACGACGAAGAGAATGTTCATCAACGCTTTTATTTGCAATGTTTACTAATGGCGTACATATTTTTTGTTGTAAAGGGTATTTATGGTTTTGACATCGATATGATAAAGATGTTCTTAATATTGTATGCTACGATGCATTAATTGTTTACGTTGGCCTCGTGCCTTTTCAGTGTCTTTTAGTTTTGAAGCTTTCTTCACAACATATACACATTTGTATGTCTTGAAAAAGGTCTGCAATGTATTGTAATTCATGTTGTATTCTACAAACGTTAGAATGTCTTTTTGCATAGTTTTAATTATGTAGAATGTTGGTGTGATGACAACAGAGATAATTGCAATTTGTTCCAAATTGTCATAGATGATGTAGATTACTCTGTGCAACCTACCCAGCAAGGTCATGGGAGTGCGGGCGAATTGGCTATTCTTATTCTTTTTTAGTTTGTGATATAATACCTCCAAGTTTTACTATGAGTGGTTTTTGGTTTTGGAGTTTTTTTATGAATGTAATACGCGAGTTTTGCTATGCGTGATCTGTAATTTGTTTAAATGATATTTAATTTCGATTTTAGTGTTCTCCTATCCATTATGCAAGATGGTGATACACAAACATAAGAGTGGTCTAGTGATGTTTTAGTTGCAAAACAATACCTTCAAGTCTGTCTGTTGTATTGATTTTCATTTTGATTTTTGTTTTCATTACCCTATACGATACAAACAAATATGAATAGACTAGCGATGTTTTAATGAATTTGAAAACACACACGTCATACTTTTACGAAAAAAAATTTCACTATATAGACTATAGTGACATTTTTTTTAAAAGTAAGACTTGTGTGTGTCAATATCTTCACGACTAACATCACATATAACCTCTGGAAAAGTAATTCGCCGCCAAACGTTGTTTTTCTTCTATAAAACTACGGTGTTGTGTTAGACAAATATTTTCTCGGAAAGAAAGAAAAAAGAACTTCTTACAAATTTATTTAAAGAGAATGTTTGGGCGAAAATTGCAGGGATCAGTTATATCAAAATCTGTGCATTGTTTGGATCTCTTGCAGTAGTCTTGCATTTTATCATGTTACAACATCTGCAACTGTGTACCCTAGACCTCGGCTTTCTTGGACACCTTTGGACCTTTGGACATTTTGCTCACAAACCAGTTAAATTTTGTGCATACCTTCAATAAAGACTGACTGAATGAACTGATTCAGTAAATTAAAGATTCGGCTTATTTACGATCCTACTCTGTCGAATGGAATTACACGATCGTTAGAAGGGTATTGAAGAATTTTTAAAAAATATCATTTTGTAGGCAGATGGATAATTTGTCCAGCAGAGCCAGAGATAACGATGCATTTATCAACTGCCGTTGAAGACTATGGATCACTCAATCCATTCGCAATAAAAAGAAATGACAAATTATTATCGTCCACAGCTTTCAAATCAGATATCTGAAACAGGACAAAAGTACTGGAAATCAATAGTTAGTGACATTCTGTGTTGAGAGACACCTGTATCTCGAAATTAGCTTTACCTTGTTACTTATAAGCTTCGAAAGCTATTTTGACAGGCTTCTATTATTGTATGATACTTTTGCTTTACAGATGTAACTGTAATTAAACCAGTGGGCTAGATATTCTAACTGACATGAAGATTTTTTACTTTAGCCTATGCGTATGATTACTCCGCCACCATATGAAATTGTAAAAGAACTGTGCAATCCAAGGTCATTACGATACCAACTATGACGTTAGGAAAATAGTTGTAAGATCCTTTGACTTTGGTTCATATCCTTATTATCTTCTTATTATATATTGGAACCGTTACCCTGTTAAAGCAAAGAAATGAAATATGTTGAAAACAAATTACTGAAGCTTTTCAGCAAAAACGTAGTTATTTCTGTACGTGTCATTTTAAATGTACATGTAGCCTATGAGCCTTTACTGGAAGATATCAGCTGTGACATCATGTCACATGTTGGCCTTTAATCTAGATGACAGAGTTAACTAATACGATTTCTTTACCATCTTATCTCAAATATACTACCCAACAAAGTCACTCAGTCCGTATTTCACTATGCCACGGGTACCAGGAAATTTAATACAACCAGCTTTGCTTATGAACAGTTTCAGTGAAATCTGCGGTTCAAGCGATACAAGTTTATGAAACATTTATTGATATAGTCTGACAAAAATCATCTTTTATTACTCATAAGATCAACATCAGAAGAACATATCAGCATTTAAAGGTGAGAGTGAGGAATAAACAACACTGTCATAATATTTAATAGATATCAGCCGTCTAACGAGACCACAACCGGTAGGTTAAAAAAAATGCATAATTATTGTCGAACTTGAACGCATTGACCCTTTCTCCCGAGTATATGCCGCAGCCTGCGGCCCAGCTCTAAAGTAGATTACGTAAATATCATCCATGCATTGATGACGTTCTTAATTATTTATGAATTTTTAATTATATTTTTGAAATGCATCCGAGGTTAGTAGTAAGACTTCTCACTACAGCCTTATATTAAACCTTCAAAGTAATATCTATGCTTGACACATTCACAGATAGAATTGTCTTTTTTAAAGTATTTTTCAGTATATTTTCTTTCCAGTGCCAAATAGCGTAAGTACAATGTACATGTATGTATAAAAAAATATACATGTCACTGAACACTTACTATAAGTTTCATTTCATCTGATGGGACTTTCAATAATCACATAATGTATATTTCACTAAAATAAGTCCTTAAACTTAAACGTATATACAGATCTAGAAGTATTTTGCAATCATTGTATAAAATGCAGTTATCTTCGTTCAAACAGCCTAGATCCGAATGCAAATTCAGATTGACTCACACTTAGATACAATGACATACTGTAGGTATAGTTTTCATGCGTGATACATTGCAAACTTTTAACTTTCAAAGCTTTGGTAAAACAAAAAAATCTACAAAATCTGTCATCTCTGTCACACATTGCTAGGTCATGGTGAAATCGCCATCCACATGATATCCTATTCATGAAACATGAAATTTCAAGTTAATCATGACGCCCACGTCACAAACATTAAAGATACATCACATCGCATCGTGATCACTTACGGTACAAACATTGCAATGTGTTGTTTTTTCTCATGAAATTACTCCGTTGTATTGCTATATTTTTTAAGTCTGTATTTGGTAATGTCCTATTTGTTAATTGTGGTGTATTAGTTATTTTCTTCGTTGGTTACCATTTAAATATGATCATGTTTGGTTTTTTGAGGTGTGGGTGGGTGGGGGTAGTGCACGTTTTTTTGGTGGGGCTTTTTGTTTGTTTGTTTGTTCATTTGTTGTTTTTTATTTGTTTTTTGCGGGGCTGTGTGTGTTTTCTTTTGTGCTTTCTTCAAGTTCGGAGCCATCAGAATGTGAAATGTGGTATTTCATATACAGTATGATAATAGTAGTAATGTGGGACGATATAGAGCCGTATGGGAATTAACATTACGCCGTGTGTTTACATTATGGGACCCTCTAGAGCCAAACGGGAATTTAACATGGTGGGTACAGTGTTACATCGTTAGAAATGGTTGACCTAAAATGGGAGAACATTATATACATTATTAGAAGTGGTGACCTCAATACTTGAGAGCCGTACAGGAATTAACATTACGCCGTAGGTTTACATCGAGGGGCAATATAGAGCCGTAGAGGAATGCTAACGTTGCAAATGTCCCTGGCTCTATAACGTCCCCTGCATGTAAACATATTGGCGTAAGCATAGGTTTAAAATGCTAGGACTATATAGAGTCGTACGGGAAAACTAATGCAAAAACTACATTTACAACCCAACGCCCATTTTTTAAAATTAATATCCAGCACACTACTTTTCGATTACTATCCAATACGCACTTTTTGATTACTATCCAACGCCCACTTCTAATATACTATCCAAAACCTACTTTTTGAATACTGTCCATCATCCGACGTTTTGATTACTATCCAACACGCTGTTGGAGTGATGAAGACCCCCTACACTTCAGGGGGAAAATGGTAACAATATTTTCAAGAAGGATGTCAGAATGGCACCATTTTAATTTAGAATCGGCAGGTCTTTGGTACATATATACATACATGGATGGTTAAAGAATAATTCCTTCAAAGGAGGTTACAAATCCAAATAGAACTGTACATTAGAACTCTAATACATTATTACATTTACAGGTCTCCCAGGATATAAAAAATTAATGCATCATATGTTTTATAGACAGGAAATAGATTTATGGAAATTTACAATTTTAACAGATAAACATCTAAAGTGTAACCTAGAGACCTCCAAATGAACGATGAGAATTGTTTGTGGGCACTTGAATGAACTTTGTGTGCCTGTAATATATATATATATATATATATATATATATATATATATATATATATATATATATATATATATATATATATATATATATATATGGCTTAAAGTATTTATAAACATATATGGCTAAGTAACATACATACATGCATTATACGAGTTAATGGAAAATAAAGTATACATCGATTAGTGGGAATTTACTAGTAAAATGCAACCATAAAAAATATCAGAATAAAGGATAGGCTGGACTCGATTTGGATACAACTATTTGCAGGCATTTCCTACCGATATGCTTTTTTCCTCATTCAGCATACATGTACTTGTATCACTGATAGTTTCCGTGTGCAGTTCTGGTTTGTCTATACTTAAGATATACACATCAATGCATTAATAATCCATTATATCCATAAATCATTGCTTTAGAATAGTTTTATGGTTTTGTTTTAATAAACATACATGTATGGCTGAATAATTGCCAGAAAGGAAGTTACATATCCAACCAGAACTGCGTATGGAAACTGTCAATGATACATGTATATGTATCATGAAAGATAAAAGCGATGCATGATTATAATGGTTAATGGGCAGTACATTGTACATATGTTTGTGGGAGTCTAATATTTTCAATAGAAATGGAACTAAACTGTAACCTCAAGTGACATCAAAATGAAATATGTCAATTTTTCGCAGGCATCTCAATGAAATTTATATACATGATGGATAAATGTCTTGCATATTTACATAAAAGGTTATGAATAAAATGCTTGAGAGCAAAAATTCAACCAAAACTGCACATATATCATGAAAGAGAAAAAAATATATATATCATCAATACCCATAAATACAATATATATATATATATATATATATATATATATATATATATATATATATATATATATATATATATATATATAAAGTATCTATAAATGTACATGCATTCAGGTGCCCACAAACCATACCCATTGTTCATTTTCAGGTTACATTTTAACAGCAGGTCTCTTACAATTGTAAATTACCATAAATCTATCTATAACTCATAAACCCTTCTGATGCATGCATTTTTTCATATCTTGGGATACATCTACGTGTATCAGATTGTTAATCTGTACTTCTGTGTGGATATGTAACCTCCTTTCAAGCATTTAATCCTTAAAAAAAAACATGTATATGCATGTACCTAAGACATGCCATAAACACATTTGTAATCTAAAATATCAATAATCATTGCTTGACAGTATATTTATGGTTAGTTTGGGTGAACATGTTGATATATTCTATAGATATGCATGTATGGCTGTCAAATAATTGCTCGAAAGAAAGTTACATACACCACCAGTACTGCACATGGAAGGTGTCAATAATACATGTACATCAGGCATGTGCAACTTCTTCCAGGGCGCAGGCCGAATAAGCGATTTTTTTAGTCACACCCTATGATGTAGTTAAGCGGATAAAACCAGGTCCGGCCCACGGGCTGTAGGTTGCACATGCCTGAGGTAAATTTATCTAAAAATATATGCACAGTGTAACATTATAAGGGTTAATGCAAAGTATAGTGTACATAGGTTTGTGGGAATCTAATATTTTTAAGAGAACTAAAAGTGAAATGTAACCTCAAGAGCACTCAAAATGAAACATGGGAATTGTTTGTGGTCACCTGAATAAAATTGATGTATTTTTATTGATGTATATTTTGGATAATTCTATTAATTCTATTTATGGGCATTTCTTTATATATATATATATATATATATATATATATATATATATATATATATATATATATATATATATATATATATATATATATATATATATATGCACAGTACAAATATTTGTCCAGAATGTTCTCAAATCTATATAAATAGCTTTCAGCTGCCCACAAACCATTCCCAACCTTCGTTCGACGTCTCGTGAGGCTACGTTTTACTTCCACTCCATGTAAATATTTCAAATTCCCCAGATGTATATATTGCCATACACCTTTATCATGCTCCTCTAAGAATACCCTTATCCAAAAATATAGATAAATCTACATAAATTTCATGCAGATGACCACAATCAATCGCATCTTTATTTCATTTAGATACATCTTTAGGTTATATTTTATTTCCACTCGTTCAAAAAAGATACAATTCCATCGAAACTCTCTTACAGTCTTCAATTCCCAGAAGCCTATGTACACTCTATTGCCCATTAACCTTTATGATTCATGTATATTTGGTATATTTCATCATAACTGTACATGTATCATTTACTGTTTCCTTGTACTCTTCAGGCTGGAAATTTGCCTTGCATATATTCTCTACGGTAGAGCATGGTGTATATGTGAGGAAATACAGTGGTGATACACCTTGAGTGAGCCCAGGGATCATACCTCCACCACAAAGGGGCAGTGTCCCCCTAAATTTAACAAATCCACATATCGTAGTCATTATAGGGAGACAGAGCTACATAAAGTGTTCCTCTGACAGCTCACCTAATGTGCAACACCTGTAAAATAACTAATTTCGCCATGATTTATTATTTTGAAACTTTTGAAACTTTGTTCTAGTTCAGTGATCATGAAGATGCATGGACTTTAATCTCAGAAGAAAAGATGTTGAAAGAGTGGTATATCGATTTGCATGACCATTCCTTACCTCTACTGACTTTATGAAAACGAAACGCATCAAAACTCTCTTGCAACAGAGTGCCGAGATTTCCGTTCATCGACTTACTTGACAGATATTTTCAAAGAAAATGTCAAGTGTGAACTCATGACTTATCATTACCTGTGAATAAGATTAATACCTGGGAAATTCATTACCTTCTAACTCACAGTTCGTACACAGCTTCTTGGAATCTATGGTGTTTGCTAAAGATGAACTTCCTCATCGAAAACCTAAAAACGTTCAAGCTTATGTCATCAACACAGACAACAGTCACCGCCCAGGAATCCATTAGGTAGACGTCTACTTTCCCAACGAATACAGTGTGGAATATTTTGATCCCTATGGATTACCTCCTCTGGAAGACAACATCATCGACTTTATGACAATGAATGCCGTATCTACTCAATTCAATAATGTGTGATTACAAGGATTAGATTCCTTTATGTGTGGACAATATTATGTGCATTTTCTTCATCAACGCGGTCTTGAATTTCCATTAGAACATTTACTGGCTAGTAATTTTACTAGAAACGATGACAAAATAGAAAGGAGGGTTTGTAAACATTACGGTTATCTATTTTCTTTAGCACAGAAATGTAGTGTGTATCGATGGCAACATGACACTGTACTAGATCATTGGAAGTCTGGTCTTACTCCACAACGTTATCAACCTTGCAAATACGTTCATGTTTAATGTTTAGTAATTGTAAATGAAGAGGAAGGGACTAACCCTAATCCTTCTTCTTCATTAAATCTTTAGTTAGCATGGATGATTAAAGAAAAAAATGTTGATTTAGATAAAATGGTGTCGGATTGTTATTCTTGCAAAACATTTATTTGAGCACGATCTTTCACATTTTCACTGTCAATCTTTAAATGTGTAATGTTTTCTTTCACGTCCGCGTACCGAATTTGAGGGATGTTTTCTTTCATGTCTGTGCATCCCCGCATATAAAGCAGTGCGTACACCAGTTTTCCCAAAAGCCCATTACAATGGCAACCCCGAACTGTCTAAAGCGGGAGAGGAGGGGCCCTGCCCAAGGAGGAGGGGATTGGTAATCCTGACCCACTAGGGGCCTGGTTCGTGGTACGGGCGGCAGAATTCCTGCCCTTGTGAGCGGGAAAAAACTCAACTCCCATTGAAAAGACACTTAGGGGTAAGCAAAACTTTAGGATTTAAACAATCAATTAAATAGGTAATAACTAAAAAAGAAACTGTAAAGCATCACCAACAGAAATTGTGTATATCACCAATACTTGAATCAATATAAGTTACAAACTCCTGGACAGTAATTATAATACCACCTCCTCTACCACTGATACTAACATATCATGCATGTCTTTTAGTTTTATTTTTTATTTTTATTTTCCTACTACAGGAATAATACTCTTCAAAAAAATCTATCTCTCTCTCTATCTCTGTTCGGTGACGGTTTCCGGCAAAAATCACAAGGAAAAACTGTAAATACCTGACCCCAGATAAAGGAATTTAGCATACTATAAGGTGGTCATAAGCCCAGACCATCAGGCCAAGTCTCACAAGGTGGCCATGATTGAATGACCTAGAACTCTGTAGCATGACCATGCAATCTGGTCCACACAAAAATTTAAGAATATAAGGGATTCCTAAGTCCAGACCACCAGGACCCTACTGCACAATGCGGTAACAGATTAACAAACACATTGAAAATAAAAATAATTAAAAATAGAGTAAGCATAGGCACTGTGTGAAAGGAAAAAAAAGAAATTATACCATGCAACTAAAAATTAGCCAATATAAGGTGGTCCCAAACCCAGACCATCAGGCCCTGCCGCACAAGGAGGCTATGACCGAACAAATCAAGAATAAAAACCCATATAATTGGCCATACACAATTAAGTCTATAAGGTGCTATCAAGTCCAGACCACCAGGGCCCCACTGCACAATGGGTAACTAATTCTGGAAGCACCCCCGCCTCAGTAACAAGAAACAAAGTGTCAGTGCACATGCTTACTAAAATTAGGGGATATTTATTAATCCACTCTTTGGATTGAGCCGAACATATATTTATATATTTATACCTATACAAATCTTTACTCCTAACCACTCTATAACTAACCCATACTCACAGCTACAAGTCAGAGTTTGTGTTCAAAATTCCAAAACAATAAGATAAGGTGCAAAACGATGTCTTTTTCATATATTTGGCAAAAAAATTCCAAAAAAACTATAAAAAAAAATCAAACCTGGACCACTTGGAGTCATCCGGAGACGTCGAGGCCCCTTCTACAGCCGCTTTCCGCTTTTTCCGCTTCACACAATAAAGCGGCAAATGGGTGCTCCGCACCAATTTGACGAAGAATTAAATATTGCACGCTATGCAAATTAACTCAGCGTACTTGACGGAATAGTCGCACACGTTCTAAATCCAAAGTAAGTAAGTAAGTAAGCAGTTTTGCCATCCATCGTCGACCAGATAACTCATAAGAAAATGAGCGAAATTATTAGTAAGTTAACCGAAGCCCTGGTGTACATGATCAGGGTAAAGCACCACCTGATTGAGAGGAAAACGGAGAAGAAAACCACAATTTTCCTGAAAATGGCCCAAAACCTACTGGAAGAAGTGCTCAAAAAGGAAATCAACAGGGCAAAGGCAAAATGGGAAAAGAGTAAAGAACAGCAACAGCAGCATGGAGACGAGGTGGAGGAGTGGAAGGTTGAGACAGATAATTTTAGTCTCACTGTTAAAAAGAGGCGGCCCTGCTGCGTCGTAAGACCGATGGCGAGGCCTAGTCGTCCTGGATATCATCGTTAAAATCTCAACAATCCATCTCAACAACAACAAACAGCCCTTTTCAGTAGCATTGACTATTCAATCAAAACCTATTCTACCTCAGTGAGATAGTGTATGTATAAACACTCCTACCCTTTGTGTATCATACATTCCTCAGTCTCAATGATAACAGGTTTGTGTGCAAAAAATCAGAAAAATAATTTACTTAGGGTCCGCGTGATTTCTGTTGATGATGATGATGACGACGACGACGATGATGATGATGACGACGACGATGATGATCTATTTAAGTCTTGTGCGGCCATTCGGCTATGTACCACTGGTTAATTGCTTGGTTGATAAATGTCTGGTGCAGTGGAAAAGGTGGAAAAGGAGTCCTCGGAAGAGATGCTCAGACGTCTTGGGAGAGCTTCACTTTGTCCAAGGGTGAATTTAGAGTTTAGTTGCAAAATGTGAGGTTTTGTCGTCTTGCACTCCTATCGGATGTATTTTTAATCAGTTTTGGAAAACTATCCTTATGGCTACTGTGAGAAGTGGTTAGTTAGAGGATGATTATAAAGAGTGTTTAGAGAGAGGGGAGCTAAGTGCAGATTTCATCCAGTTTTTTTCCAAGGAGTGAGAGAATGATTGTTTTTATTCAGGTTTTATTACTTTATCCTAAAGTTTTACGCATATTCACCTAGAGATGGATCTTATCTAATCAGATACTGCATTGTG
>JAQPZY010001348.1:1895000-2015000 GCA_029931535.1 Margaritifera margaritifera | reverse complement strand
AGTAAGACTGCTCATACCATCTTTTCACTGATAGAGCAGTTACTAGTTTCCAGAGATCTTAGCACACTGAGTGAGTCACTTAGGATTGCTGCTTTTGGGATGTAATTGTTTTTAATCCATTCCATTGCTTGGGTGATGGCCCTAAATTCTACTGTATATATAGAGCATTGGTCAGGAAGTCTCGCCCCCCCCCCCCCCCAGTGTGCTATTTTTCTCCAGGATTACCATAGCTGCTGAGGTGCGCTCAGGATCTGGGGATTTTTGACCCAACGGTTTAAATTTGGCTGTATCACCCATACCAATTGTCTACTTCTGATAGTACTTTAGCCCTCACTTCCATGGGTTGTTCAAGTTTGCTCCCATATTGAAGTGCCTCCAGGTTAATTTTAGGTAAGGTACATGTCCATGGGGCGGGGTCTGGATATTTAGTGGTTTCCGCCTGCATAGTTGTTAGGTTTATATCTCTTTAAAGGACCTGAATGTTCTTGCCGCTTGGTAGATTTGTTAGCAAGTTTGTGTCTGAAGGGCTTGTCGTACCTCTCTATAATTGCACGTGTAGGATGCGCCTTATTGTGGATTGAGATCCTGACCGCATATCTCAGCAATAACTCTTTTTTTTTTTTTTGTTTAGATTTAGGGCCTAGTTCCCCAGTTAAAATGTTAACCTCTTCCCTGGATGTGCTACTCAGTGCACCAGTGCAGATAACTAGGACTTGGTACTGTATTTGTCTAATTTCTTATGTGAGATGGGGTTAGCCATTGCGTAAGCTTGGCATCAGTATCAATAGCGAATTAGTGTACGGTATACTGTACGGAGTGTGACCTGGTCTGCTGCCCAATCGGTGCCCCTATGGTTCCTCAAGAGGATCAGATCGTGTCGACATCTTCTTATTGGCTGAGTTATGTGTTTGCCCAATTTTATGTGCTCATCGAATAACATGCTGAGGAATTTTACAACTTTTCCAAATTGTATTTCTGACCCATTAAGGTATAATATTGGAATTGTTCTGTGATTTTTTAATCTTTTTTGTGTGAATACAATCCCTACGGTCATCCCGGGGTATAGTTTGAAACCCCACCTGTCGGTCCACTGACTAATTTCATCCAATCCACTCTGTAGCCAGCCAACCACAGTTTCACTGGAGTGGGTTGCCCGCTTTCCAGATTCTACCGTCATCGGCAAATTGGGATAGGTCTAGATGAGATGGGTCTATTACTTTTTCCAAGCCGTTAATCGTGATATTAAATAGAGTTGGGCTTATAACACTGCCCTGAGGGGTTCCTTTGTCAAGTTTATGTACCTCAGATTGCTGGTTGCCTACTCTAGTTTGTATCTTCCGACCTGTTAAAATGTTTGTGATCCAGTTATGCATGCGACCTGTGATTCCATTAGTAATTTAATTTCGCTATGAGATCATTGGTCCATATTAGATCATATACTTTTTACATAACTAGGAATACTGCGATGAGGTTTCGATCGCGTTTCCTTTTTGCATAAAACGCCAAACTTATGCTGGTTTACAAGCGTATTAGTTGATCCACAGTGAATCGTTTATTAAGGAAACCGCTCTGGTTCCGAGATAGCAAACCTTTACTTTCAAGGTGTACTTGAGCCTGTTGTTTATCATGGTCTCCATGATTTTGCAGGTATTTTTGGTTAGGAAGATTGGTCTGTACGATTTTACATCTGTTGGATTCTTTCCTGGTTTTGGTACTGGGATTACTATCGATTGTTTCCAGCGGTCTGGGATTTCTCCCGAATGCCAGATCAGGTTCAACAGGTCTAAGATCGCCAGTTCTGTAGTTTTTGGAAGATCTTTGTATATTTCATAGCTTAGCATGTCTTCCCCAGGCGATGTGTGTTTTTTCATGCCAAGTGCTTTTCTACATTCATATGATGTGAAATCTATGTTTAATGGGCCCCTATCTTCACACATTTTTGGGTTATTTTTTCTCTACTTTGGTCCTGTATTTTTGAAACGTATCTAAATGGTTGGAGGTACTGCTCATATCGGCAAAGTGGGTTGCTAGCTTTTCAGCTTTTCAGCTTTCTCCATATCAGTGGTGAGTCCTGACAGTTCTGGCGTAGAGAAGGATGCTTTACCCCTTAACTTCTTAATTTTGGTCCACACCTGTTTGGAGTTTGCCTTTTAGTTTAATGTTGAGCAGAATTCTTTCCATAAATTTTGATCCTCTTCATAAATAATCTTAGCCAATCTTTCTTTCTCTTTGTAAGCAAGGAAATCCTGAGAATATTTTGTGTGCCTAAATCTATTTAGTGCTTTATGTTATCTCTAATGGCTTGCTTACAGTCGTTGTTCCACCAAGGTACAGTCTATTTACTGCCTCGCCCTCCTGATTTGGGTATGGATTGCTCCGCTGCGGTTAAGAGTGCTTTGATAATATTTTCGTTACAAGTATCGACACTCTCGTTGTATAGTTGGGTGGTGTCCATTCCCTCACAGAGTGAGCGAAAAGATTTACAATCTGCCTTGTCATATCTCCATTTTGGAAGTAATGTTGTGCTGTTTTGTGCACTTTGGTGTGAATTTTGGTTAGTATTGGAAAGTGGTCACTACCCAGGGTGCTTGTTTAACCAACCTCCCAATCGGATATTTCCGCGATCTTGGATGAGCATAAGGTTAGATCTATGGCTGACATTTCACTATTTTCGGGGTTTATTCTATTACGTGCACCATTAATTAAAACAGCTGGTTTGATATGGTGATCTACTTTTCATTACTTCTACCTCTGTTATCCAAATTTGTCCCTCCCCATTGTTCGCCGTGTGCGTTAAAATCTCCGCAGATTAAAATGTTGTCGCCTTACTCAGTAACTATGGAGTGGTATTTTTTCTGCTGCAGTTGAGGGTCCTTTACCTGGGTTGTATCAGTTTATGACTATTTGGGGCTTTTTCCAGTGTGGATATTAATGATATGGTATTCAGGTATGGGATCCAGTACTTTGATTATGCTGCGTGTCAACGTGCTCACCTGAAAGAGAGTCACTGACAAATGTTACCAAGCCGCCTCCCTGATTTCCTAGGGGTCTGTATTTGAAATAGCTTGTAGAATATCCTGGTATCTTTGGTAAATGTTGTACTTTGTCGTTCAAGTGAGTCTCGTGCAGAGACACAACATCTGATTTGTTTTTTTTTTTCGTAGTTTGCCAATTAGTTCCGAGATGATACTCCGTATACCCCTGCAATTCCACTGGAATATGCTGATGACTTCTTGTGTTTCCATATTTGAAACATCCTAGTTATAATATATGGGCTGTTTTGTTGATTTTACTTGTTGTTATGTCCCCCGCTCTTAATCTGCAAATTAGTTAGGGTGGTGATTCGGTTATATATGGTATCGACTTGTACTAGATTGTCTGTATTTAGATTGAGTACCTCGTCGATTATATCCCGGATAAGCTCCAACATCTTTGTTGTTGGGACTAATTTAGTGCTGTTACTATTGGGATTTATTGAGGTTTTGTTTATTTATAAGTATTTACTGAGTTTGTGATGTTTTTAATATTTCGGGGCTGAGTTGCTTATTGTATCTGCTGAGCATGCTGTTTTTGTGTTGCTTGCTTTATATGTAGGTGATATTTGACCTGGTTTCTCTGTTGCTTTACTTGTAGGTGATATTTGACCTGTTTTCTCTGTTGCTTTACTTGTAGGTGATATTTGACCTGGTTTCTCTGTTGCTTTATTTATTTCTGATATTTGAGTGAGTTTATCTGTTTTATTGCTTTTAGATGATACTTGCATAGGTTTCTCTGTTTTTTTTTTTCCTTCGTATTATTCATTCCCCTTAAATTTATTTTTGGCTACTGCATAACTGATCTGGTGTAAGCTCATGTCGTCAATGGTATTCTCTTCTCGGATAGCATATGGGCATTCACGCGACTTAGGGGCGTGGGTGGTTGTTTCCGCAGTTTGCGCATCTTTGTCCTTTGAAGGTGCATTCACCCTCGTGGTGAACTCCACATTTGTTGCACCTATTTCTGTATCTAAATTTGGATGAGAAATGGCCCCATCCTTTGAACTTTTTACAGAAGCGATGTTTATTGAGGTATTTAGTTACCCTTTGATACCTTCCCTGGGATCCTAAGTGGACTAGTTCGGGGGGTTTTCTAATTGAAGTATAGGAGAACCGCAGTCGAATTCTCGACTTCATACGATTTTAAGCGCACTGCGTCCTCTATTTATTGGCCTGTTTTCTTATGTTAGCTATGACTGATTGTGTATCCCTAGTTTGTGTTGTTCTTATTACTCCATTATTTAGTGGTGCTGGGGTGGGGGGGGGGGGGGTCTCTGTTTTACGGCTTTATGTTGAGTAACAGTTACTCTTTATGGGCCAATTTTCTGTATTTGTATGTATTTCTCTACTTGTCTTGTTGACGAGCACCTGATCACCATGTAATTTTGTTGGATATGCCTACTTGACCTCTCCGCGAACAGCTTACAGCCAATCAAACTGGGAATTTCTAATTCAGCGCACGCATGCTTACACATTCCGCCATTACCTTAGACAAGCTACACACACTATCGATTGTCTAAGTAAACAAACTATCGATCGTTTTTTTTTTTTTTATTGTGTGTTACTCAGCCATGTAAATTTTTGTATGTGACAAGTGGGATTTTAAAATGATAAAGAGGTTTTATGTCAAAGTATGACATACTTATGAGAATTTAAGATAAGAGAGAGAGAGAGAGAGAGAGAGAGAGAGAGAGAGAGAGAGAGAGAGAGAGAGAGAGAGAGAGAAATAAAAATATATACATGTTTCATTTCATTAAAAAAATTAAAATATTAAATTTGTGCCATTTCATCGAAGATTCTATTCTAACAGGCCAATTCGGTCTACAATTAGAAGGCAACAATTGAATTTACCGTGGTAGACAGTTCATGAAATTCAACAATTTGTATCACGGTTTCATACCTACAGAAACACTTAAATTTTCTAATGTTTCATCCATGCAAGAGATAGTTTAGTCGGCTTTATGTCAACGGGAATCATATGAGACTTTTCATTCTTTTTCATACTTCTGTGGCATTTTGCAGACGTTAGTATGATATTGTCATCGCTCTAAAACATGTTTACATCCTTTACATCACTGAAATACTTGAACCCCTGTTGTCTGCTTTTCAATGACAAATCTATATCTCTCAAAAGCTAGTGAGAAAAATTCGGAGGAAGATTGGCCAATTTTGTTCTGTGTTCTAGCGATGAACACGTCATATTTAAACATATTTGTCTAAGGTAGCAACAAAAGAGTTATCTCCCATGAGGGGGCAGACCTATGTACGCTGTAAATTTGCCTCCGTATGTTTTAAGAAGCTCTGTAGTGGTGCTTCTATCACTGAGAGTGTTCACATTTATGTCTGGGCTCTTCATGAATACATTTAGCTCTTTAGGGTGGCAGCTGTACTTTTGCCCTTTGAAGTTTGGTTTGAAGTTCTGTGGTTGCGGCAAATTTTGAGCTCTAGGGCCAGTGTTCACTTTTTGCGCTTTTGTGTTTTGTTGTTGTTATATATATATGGATGTTTTACCTCTTCCAACTGTTGTTACTTTAATGACTGAGTTTGTCTGCAGTGCGGGGAATGGTGATGATATGAACGTTTCGACAGAGCTGTCCTCTACATCATGCCCTATTTCTGATGGCCCTGCTTCTTAGCTTGTGTGTCGTACAAATCGTTTACTTACTAAGATGTTTGGTGTTGATGCTTTTATTTGCATGGTTATGTTCTTTTGTTTTCTTATAATCGGTCCCTACACAATTTTTGCATACGTTTTATCAGTGCTGTTTTTCCCTACATCAGTTGGTGTCTATTAAAGAGATATTTGCTGTTGCTGGGATTGTCACCTTGTCACTATTTTTCCCCCTCGTACGTCCCCTTTGGTGTCACTACACAGTTTACTTTAGGTGTATTTTTAGGTGTGTGAGTATGGCCTAAATTCATAGGGATTGTATCGTTCAAGTCGATAATGGATTCCTTCGTGGAGTCGTTTATTGCAAAGTCGATTTCATTGTCATCATCCTCCTCTTTTTGAGGAGAGGGTGTATGGGACTGGAATTTCAGATGGGTGACCCTAGTGTTTTCCTTTTTTGCCTACCGCTACTTCACCTATATACTTTGGTTCTATGTTTGTGTGCCTTTGTTTATACTGGGGGGGGGGGGGGGTATCATCTGAATTTTACTAATTGTTAATATTATTTCGTTTTTAATTTGAAAATATATATTTTTTTTCTTTTTGTTAGCAGTATAGATTTAAAAATATTGTGAGATTGGGAGCTTTTAGTGGGCTTGAACAACGGTTTTTGTTTTTCCCGGAACGAATAATGGAGTCTAGTGAAGATTTTATTTAGGCGCTATTTTTGCTAATATTTTCCGAAACGATATAAAGGGAATTGTCCAAATTAAGGTGTGGAGCTGTTTGTAAGGATTCTACCCATGTTTACCTGTATTAACCAGGCACCAGTGCTTAGAGTGGCAGAAAATCTTGCATTGATCTCAGAGAGCTAGAGTATGTGCAAGGTTTCTGCCCAGGCGCATACTAGTATGAGACCCAGCGCCTGTTTCTTATGGCGTGGCTAAATATCTCACAAAGGACTTGGGGTCAAGGTCAAGTGAAGACAGATAAAATAAATTTAAGACAAAGAAAATTAATTTACTGATGCATTTGGAACTGTTATTTTAATGTTGCAGATAAGTTGTTCTGAGAGATGAGAAATGTAGTTACTGTACAGTTGTAAGACATAAATCTGTAGTTAGTTCAATCATGCACACTTACAGATCGGTCATTAATTTAGAGCATGCAAGTATGGTTAGCTAGAAGTAATACCAAGTTTTAGCCTAATGGCGCAGAGTTTTACCTGAAGGTTTATTACCAAACGTTTCTAACTTACCCTAAATTTTTGGAAAGATCTCGGTTTCCAGTAATCCTTTAAATAAAAATGAATTTATGATGAGGTGGCTCCGTTGTTGTGTGGTGGTAGTGGTTGGATCTCTCCCTGTTGTTGTTGTTTTTTTCTTTCTTTTTTCCAGCCGATTTGTCTACCGCTGCCTGCTCCTTCGTCTCCCACGTAGCTGATAAGGTTAGAGGCCCCCTAAGACCGGCTTAGAGGGTAGTCCTGCGGTCCCTTAGTAGTCAGCGGGTTTGAAATGGAGGGTAAGAGATGCTTGCCACTTCTACGGCTGGCAATAGAGTCCTGCTTCGTCCGTTAGTAAAACCTGAATGAAATGGTGATTTCTCTTTACTTGACTTCTCTACTACACCTACTGACGTTTTCCTTCACGTCCGCGTAACGAATCTGACGGATGTTTTCCTTGACGTCCGCGTGTAGAGCATATAGAGCCGTGCGATCACCAGTTTTGCCATGGATTGTGGACTCGTTCACAAAGAAGAATGGCTAGCCAGCACTGCAAACTTGGAAACCTTACCACAGCTATGTCACTGTTGGACAGAGTGCAACACCTCCTGGCCCGGGTGGAAGATTTATAGGTCTATCCCAACCTCCGACATTTGAAGAGGACGACGATCTCCTTAAATTCAGCAAAGGGCTCATCCTGGAAGCGACAGATGAAGAAGTGGTGAAGATCAAGAGGGCGCGGGAGGAGAAGAGGGCGAAGGAGCGAGAGAGAAGGGAGAATGAATTCCCACGTCTCAACCAAAATTGGATTAGGGTCCAAGAGAAAATGTGGCAGAGGGAAGAAAAAGAATGGCTACCGCAGTTACCACCGGTAAGCTCCAAACAACGGCAACAGCCAGAAGAGGCGGATTGGGAGATGGAGGCCAGTGATCCTGATTTTAGGCTAGATCTCTCTCGCCGCAGATCCACCGAATACTTGAACCATATAGTGTGTGATTTCATCGCACTTCTTTTACATCCAACTCCCTTTTATGTGATATAATGTTCGTGTGTTTGTAAGTATAATGTGTGTAAGCACTCCGACCCTTTTCGTTGGTTGGTAAATCTAGGGGGTCCTGATCACTCCCATCGCGTGTTGGATAATAATCAAAACTTCGGGTGTTGTTTAGTGCTCAAAAGTGGATTTAGGATAGTAATCAAAAGTGGGGTATTGGATAGTAATCAAAAAGTTGGTGTTGGATAGTACTCAAAAAAGGGTGTTGGATAGTAATAAAAACATAGGTGTTGGATATTAAGTGTACTTTTAACATTAGCACTCCAGTACGGCTCTATATAGTCCAAGCATTTTAAACCTATGATTACGCCCAGAAGTTTACATGTGGGGCACGTTATAGCGTTTAGAGCCATGGAGATTTTAAACATTAGCATTCCCGTACGGCTCTATATAGTCCCCCAATGTAGACCTAAGGCGTAATGTTAATTCCCGTACGGCTTTAAAGTATTGAGGTCAACCACTTCTAACAATGTATACAATGTACCCCCATTTTAAGTCAACCATTTCTAACAACGTAACAATGTACCCTCAATGTTAAATTCCCGTACGGCTCTATATGATCAGAGAATGTAAACTACTTTCCTACTGATAATGTATACATTAAGCGCATTGGAAGGACAAGTTGATAATAGCAATGTTATTATATAATTATGGTAATGAAAGTGTAGTACATTAAGTTACACAGTACATCTCATAGATATTATAAATACGTCATAATGCATTGCGATCGACTCGTTGTACAAATATGGCACAAAACAAATTTTACTCTGCTATTCAAATATTGATTTACTACATTGCAATGCCACATGGAATTCTTTCAAAAGCCAATATTTGGTAATATCTTATTCGCAAATTATGGTGTATTAGTTATTTATTCCATTTGTTTCTAGTTTAATATGACAAGGTGTCTATCACTTCTACCAAAAGGTGAAATATGGTATTTCATATATGATGAGTGTATATATTAATCGTGTTGGAAGGACAAGTTGACACGAAAAATGTCCCTAAATACATTAAGTTATTAATTTATGGGACACTAATACGCCTTAGTCTGACTTATTAACTTTCAATATAATCCTCGCTTTTCAAGTAGTCTTTGTTATATTATAGTCCGAATATGATCATTTCTCAATTTAATAATGTAGGTATGGATTATCTATTGCTAGTAGTGAAATAGTTCTACCTTTCGTTTTCCCATCCCCTATTGTTGTAATGTTTTCTTAATAATAATAATAATAATAATAATAATAATAATATAATAATAATAATAATAATAATAATAATAATAATAATAATTATTATTATTATTATTATTATTATTATTATTATTATTATTATTATTATTACCAGATCTGGGCATTGTTATCACATCACGTGATGAAACCACCAGCTGACGCGTTTTACTTCATTGTAGCGATTTATACACATCTTTAACATCTCATTAGCCCTCAATCGAGGTCGAGAGGATGGTTTGTAAAACTGATGATGAAAGATAAACGTCACACACCTAACTAAAAATACCGCTTAGCAATGTTAGCATTTGAAACCAGAATTTTTGGTCAAAAGATGTCATTTCTTCTATTAAATTGCCCCTTCTGAGTATGGTGCAGAATAAGAATAGAATATTTACAAGAAATGATACGCAGTTACGAAATTTAATCAAATGTACTGTACGGGAAAAATATTAGGAATGTCAAACTCTGTGACCAAAGCTGTGTACTGTACTCGAATCTCGGGTAGCAGTCTGTACCTTTCTCATGTCACTTCTTTGGATATTGTGTATACTTGGTCTAGGCTTTTCTGCTTACTTCCCGGTCTCCGTACAAATGTCTTTGACACCTTTAGCTCACACTCCTTTTGAATTGTTGTACATGAGGTAATCCATTGCTATGATTCGTAATCCTAATTAACGATATTTAAGAGAGCATGATAAATAATAGTGAACAATAGAGAAGGCTATATTACGAAAAGTCAAACATATCTTAAAATTTGAATCGACGTTTACATTGTTTAAGACGAAAACTTAGTATTTTCACTGCAATAAGTACCGGTAATACCAAGCAATAAGTGCTGGTAATATCAAGCAATAAGTACCGGTAATACCAAGTAATTAACACCGGTAATACCAAGCAATAAGTGCCGGTAATATCAAGCAATAAGTACCGGTAATACCAAGCAATAAGTACCGGTAATACCAATCAATTAGTACCGGTAATACCAATCAATTAGTACCGGTAATACCAAGCAATAAGTACAGGTAACACCAAGCAAAACGTCTAAAATGGTCTAACCTACTTCACTATATTAAGAAGATTTTGCGATTGTTTGTAAAATGAACAGAGTTATATTCTCTTCAGTAGTGTTTTCCCTTGGTACCTATCAATAATTCCCTTGGTACCTATCAATAATTCCCTTGGTACCTATCAATAATTCCCTTGGTACCTATCAATAATTCCCTTGGTACCTATCAATAATTCCCTTGGTACCAATCAATAATTCCCTTGGTACCTATCAATAATTCAGTTTTGTTTTATTTTTTTCTCATGAATTGAATCGATTTTTTTTCTCCAAAAACGGAGTGTAGAGAAAAGAAAGACAAATGTTCAGTGCTTAGGAATTTTATTTAGATAACGTTTCAGAATATGAACGTTTATTTTATGTTTTACCAATTAAAATAAATTCTGCGCCAGGTCTGTATTTAAGTAGCAGAAGAAATGCTTTAACAACTGTGAAAGACAATCTGACCACAATATTAGGAAACATAAGTATCAGTGAAATTCATCGCACAAGGCCTCTCGTGTGTAATTGCTGCCGGTTTATCAGTTGGAAACCTCGGGTAAAAACTGGATATTTACTATCTCTTGGAGCACAGGATTTTGATAAGCGTTGTGTTGTATATGGTCTGATATTTGCACTGCTGTATGTTCTCTGTTCACCTGCTTTTCCTTACAACAAAGATTGGAACAATTACCGTCATTACGAATATGAATGTTGAGAGACTTTTTCACATTAAATTGAGATGAAATGTTTTAGAAGGAGAAATACAACCCGACGAATATATGGCTAGTTACTCATACCCAAACATTATCTTTATGGCATCATGAATGGGCAATCTGATTAAAATCATAACACCGATCCAATGGACTCTAATACGAAGTCTTGTTCTGTTAATCTTTGAATTCACCAATCAAATTACAACTTTCACATTTACGTTTCGCCTAACGTTTCTAACGACAAATCTCTCTAACAGATTACTAAAAATAAATGAAACGGGAATTTCAAAAGTCACCAGAACATAAACCTCTATCGGTATCTGTCAGATCTACTTATGATAAGTATATCTCGATTTTTAATTAGACTGAAGAAAAAAAAACATAGAACGAACTGATAAATGTTCTCTTGATGCGTAACTATTTTATATTGTTGTCTTAGCATATAATTTCTCGACTTACATAGCAACTAATACCTCTTTTTCTATTGGATATAAGGAGAGACTAATAGGCAATGATAAGCAGTTCTATAAAAAGGAAAAGCGTCAGAAAAAGCTCACGGTACCTTATTATAGTGTTTACTCTCGTGTAAAGGGTTTTATTTTCCCATAGTACTGTAGAGCTATTATTATTTTTTAAAATCTACATTATGAAAAGAAAATGTATCCCAGATATGTGGAATAGGTGGAATATATAGTGATTATAAGACATTCTTACATAAAAATGCGTGCGCAGCATTGTTGCACAAGGTGTATCACTATGGCCGTAACGTTGTATCAATATCGGATTTAACGCGTCATTGATGCCCTGGTGTGTTGCTTATACTTATCCTTTTCTGTGCCCTAAACTAATGGCTCTGAAAATCGCATCGTGTGTGTATTGACTAAAATCCTCTTAGGTTTTCCAATCGCATATAAGAGAACAACATTTCGAGTACAGAAATAAGACTTGCTTACTTACCATAATACATCTTGTTCATTCCGAGCTACAGAAATAACAATGCACGCAAAGGAGATTTTTCAACTCGTCTGTTCCACAGTAACCAGTGTGTATTCCTGTTCGCGTATAAATCAAAATACGGTTCAGAATTTGAGTAATTTCAAGTAATTACCTGCAAACATCTGGTAGTTGCTTTATTCCTCATATATGACAGATGTTAAACTGAACGATTCGCTGAAGTGGGTTATATCTCAATAGATCTTAAAGTTTGCTTTCTACGAGACGCTCATCCGTTTATAGCAGCTGATCGTGAGCGCACGCCGCCCCAGAAAATGATTAAGTAAGGCTAACGTACACGCTCGGCGCCCTCACTAGGGAAACTTTAAATTGCATATGAATTTTTTTTTTCTTTCTCTTTTTTGGGGTGGGTGGGGTGTAAGCGATAGTACATGTTTCTTTGTTTGTTTGGGGGTTGGGGTTGGGGGGGGGGGTTCTGGCTCGGATTTCGACGACTCCCTTGGGATTGGACGAACGTTGATACCAACAAAAAAAAAAACAAAAAAAAACCATGCATGATTCCTGTAATTAAACCTACTAAAGCGCTTTGGCAAACTTTCTGTTGATGCTGATCTCATTGTCTTTGGAAATACACACTATAAAGAAAAGAAAAAGAACAATGTCAACCTAACTTTATTTGCATTCAGTTCAATTTAAAATTGGTACATGGGACATATACGCAGGTACAATTTAACAATGATATGTATACGGAGAAGAGCATAAGATTGTGTTAATTTATACTACTGTGTAGAGAGAAATAACAACAACAAAAATATCTTTTTCTTACAAAGCACTAAAGTTTATTAAGTACTATTTGTAGAATCGAGGTCTGTCGAGGAAATCATTAGTTCCACTCACTTATATTTGTTAGTCTTCAGTGAAGACATAGTCATAGACTGTTAATTACCTGACAATAGTGATATATCCCGATGTCGCAGACGCATTATCTACACTGCAACAAGTCGGGAACGAATCGCTGCTATATAAGGGCGATAATCCGCAGGCTACCTCAGATTCTTCCTGGAATTTCAAAAGTTATTGCTCTATTTCGGAGGACTAGCATGATTTAAACACGATATAAATGCAACTTGCCTTATGTGCTTCATGTCTCAAGACAGAAGGCATTTTATTCTTTCTGCGCGACAAAAAATATCGTTGAAGATTGCAATTTAGAATGAGGCTAAAATTCAGAATATCTATGAAGGGAAGTTAAGGGTCGAAAGAGCTTAATAGAAGCAAGATGGTTGCTTTGGTATCTTTTCTCTTCAACTACCCGGAAAAAACAAAAGAAAAAAATATACAGCAATTACGCATAATCAATTCAGACAATTTCATTGTTTTCTGTTTCATTATTGCATCATTTATCCTAGGTCTTTCTTTCTTTTTTATTTCTTCTTTTAGTTTCAATTTCAATGCTTCGTTTATTCTTGTATGCTTATAACAAGCCTGGTTGGTTGCTTAGTAACTTTCGTGACCTAATATATGATAATTACATGTTCGTCATCAATGTAAAATTTGCAATGTGGTGTGAGTTTGAATAAAGTTCTGTTCTAGTCTGCTATAGAAAAAAATTATTTAGTCTTTTCCCACACGCTGCTCTAAAGAAGATGCGAATGATCTGCATTTTACACATATTATTCTTCGATTAATCTTTAACTATTTTGTTTAAATTGACCCACTCATGGCAAAATCCAGGTCTAATCTGTTAATGCCAAAACGCACCCACTCTTGGCATGTAAAAACCTGTAAATTATAATGTCGAATTTGGAAACCAATACATCGTTAGCAAAGTTTTTGGGCTCTTGGCACACCCAAAATAAGAAGAAAAAAGGTTCTAAGTACATGTCAGTAGAGAATACCAGGAATCAAAGTTTTATAATGATTCTGAAACATCATTAGTAGTTGTGAATAGGAGTTTGGCTTCAAGGTCTCGCCGCGCATACTTGCAGGATTTAAAACTCCCGTGTAGCCTCTGAATTGGTGTTGTTTTTTTTTTTTTTGTTTTTTTTCTTTCTATTTTTCTTTTCTTTTATACCAGAAACCTCCCCAAGGGTTGATCCTAATATTTACAGGGAGTTTAGGAACTTCCTGGGGGGGGGGGGAGGGGAGGGGCGGGGGTATGCGGCGAGACCTTGAGAGGCCAATACTCCTATTTCACAACTACCTTTTTTTCCCTCCCGACCGTTGCTCCACTAGGTCAGCCAAATCATACTGCGCTGTTTGCCCAGCCGTCCGTTGCCCCCACAAGGTCGTCTCAAACCAAATTGTTTTTAAAAATAAATACAGGCGAAAGAGTAAACAGTTTGATGATAGTATTTAGTTGTAAAAAAAAAAAAGAAACAGAGCACTTGGCTTAAACTAGGGAATAAAGAGATGTGTGGGAAAAACTATGTTGGTGAGTATTGTGCTATGCATATGGCAGAGTTCAGAAGAAGATATAGAGTCGACCTATGCTGGAAGTGTGGTACTGGAACATGGACTAATTACAGGATATGTGTGGGTCGTGGCGGTAATAATGCGGCAAGGGAAAAGAGTAGAGCAGAGATCAAAGAGATACTTTAATAAAGTGGTATGTGAGCTACAAGCAAAAAGGGGCTGCTTATACTAGTATAATAATTTTATTTTAGAGAAATATGGATGCTTTATATAAAACTTGAATAAGTACAGCGTTATGTCTACTACACTATCACTCGCTTGATGACGCACTGGACGCACTACTAGCTGGCGGGGTTTATCGGCGAGCCCCACAACCAGTTCAGGTCTGACGGCCAGATCTTACCTCCTAAGCGCAGAGTTGAGGATCCTATCCCGACTACAAAGGCGCAGGGCCCGACAGCCGGAAGAGGAGTTTGCAGCCTGGACGAAGGAGTGCCTAAACGTGCTAGCCAACAGCACATGAGCCTCCTTCTCCAGTCCAAAGGCCAGTTCCGGTTCCTATGTGCAGTGATAAGCCCCCGACCCTGCCAGCCTTTGTAGAGCGGCAGGGCAGAGCCAACGAGATACTTATCGGTGCGATATTTTCTCAAATTGGGCGCATCTCCTGCTACCAAAGGCGCCGCCTCATGGTAGCAAAAGCAACACTGGCACCATGCACCTGCGAGGTGTATGTTTGTTTTTTTTTTTTTCGTTTTTTTACTAGCTCCTGCCCCCCACTTGCCTATATAGTAGCAGAAAAAGGACAGTGGCGCTGTGCAACAGAAAGGTGTATTTTGGACCAGCTCCCGCTACCACATACCTAGAGTAGCAGAAAGCAATTGTATATCTGGAACAAATACGCTCTATTATTGGACCAGCCAATATCTCGCATGATTAAAATTTTCGCTTATCGATGACATGGTGTTATTTCGTCATTTTCTTGTTGTAAACTAAACAAACAAGCATAGTTCGACGAGCATTCAATGTCGAGTTATCTCTTATAGATGTAGAAGGGTTTACGAGACAAACGTGCACTGTGTATTGCTGTTTTGCGTATTCAATACTATTTTGATTTTTTTAAAATTTGAATGAAGATATAATAATGACTGATTACTTATATATATATATATATATATATATATAGAGAGAGAGAGAGAGAGAGAGAGAGAGAGAGAGAGAGAGAGAGAGAGAGACTCACGCACACATACAAAACTTCCCGAGTGAAAATGAGACAGTTTTAGCATTCGTGAGTATACGCAATCGACACAGGGAACTTGAAAGGCTATAAGGTCTATGTACACTCGATATCGCAAGGCAATAGGTCTATGTACACTCGATATCGCAAGATCTGTATCTTGGTTCAATATATGACAAGGTAACATGGAATTTATTTTTTGCGTATTAATACAATTCCATATCATGTACCCCTCCCCCCACCCCCACCTCCGCCCGCCATATAAATGATGTGTATGCGTTCCTATTACAACTATATTTTTAATCCAACCGAATGTAAAGTACTATTTATGCCGCAGGTCCTATAGCATTTATAAATATTTCACAGCCTGACAGAGGGTACTTGTTTCAGCAGCTTTCGCATGAAATGTCTGAACAACGTTTAAGGTGTTATCATTGCCAGAGAATGCATTCAGATTGACTTTACATCATTCAACATCAGCATTATTTCCTGTAAACCAATATTTCAAATCTTTTAAATCTTTACCGACGGTCGCTTGGTTCAAGCGCCCTTGAGGTCAATACATTCTGCTCGAACGTGATGATATTGCACGACCTTGTTCGATACCGACTTGAACGCTTGATTTGAACCAGTAAAGGCAATCGATAATAGCCTAACTATTTAGGAATAGTTTTTCCTGAAATAGGATCAAAACACTCTACATATTATCCATGGTTAATTTGTCGAATAATGAAGTTTTCTATGAGACTCAGGGTCCAAATTTCAACGACATGACGTCTAGTTAAAAGAACAGGCTAAAAGGCAGTTCGAAGGTAATTTTGTACTGTTACTTGTAGTGTCACGTTTAATTAACTTTAAGATTATGTTTGTGGTATATATCACTTAAATATATCAACCCTTTGTTTTATACCACTGCGATAATAACTGATCACATTCTTCTTCTAAATATTTTAAAACTCCTGTTTTGAGAATTTTTTTAGATAATTGATTGTTTTTTCTTTCCGTAGTATGTTTAAACAAGTAAACTTGTTATTGTCGATATTGTTATGAATCTTCAAACAAGTCATTTAATGCCTTAGGAAACTGTAGTTACTCTTTCTTCTATATTTATTTGATATATTATAATGTTGAATATTGTTATTTATTGCAGACGAGTGAAGCTCATGAATGAATTTGACCAAAGAACTAATTCGATGAGGAATGAATTTATTTAATGAAGTAAACATATCTTGTGGCAGTAGCCTATGTCAAGGTTTGAGTTTTACCAAAACATATGTTTTGAAAACCTGACAATTTAGTATAAAACGCTAACTTTTGAACTCATATTTTATGTAACTTCATTTTTTTTAGGATTTTAATTTTCTCTTTTATATTTTATTTTCCATAACTTTTAAAGAATCTTCACGCGGTTCTTACCGTTTATTTTATAGAAGTACATGCCTACTTACTTATAGAAGTACATGCCTACTTACTTATAGAAGTACATGCCTACTTACTTATAGAAGTACATGCCTACTTACTTATAGAAGTACATGCCTACTTACTTAGAGAAGTACATGCCTACTTACTTATAGAAGTACATGCCTACTTACTTATAGAAGTACATGCCTACTTACTTATAGAAGTACATGCCTACTTACTTATAGAAGTACATGCCTACTTACTTATAGAAGTACATGCCTACTTACTTATAGAAGTACATGCCTACTTACTTATAGAAGTACATGCCTACTTACTTATAGAAGTACATGCCTACTTACTTATAGAAGTACATGCCTACTTACTTATAGAAATACATGCCTACTTACTTATAGAAGTACATGCCTACTTACTTATAGAAGTACATGCCTACTTACTTATAGAAGTACATGCCTACTTACTTATAGAAGTACATGCCTACTTACTTATAGAAGTACATGCCTACTTACTTCTAGAAGTACATGCCTACTTACTTATAGAAGTACATGCGTACTTACTTATATAAGTACATGCTTACTTACTTATAAAGTACATGCTTACTTACTTATAAAGTACATGCTTACTTATAGAAGTACATGCCTACTTACTTATAAAGTACATGCTTACTTACTTATAAAGTACATGCTTACTTATAAAGTACATGCTTACTTACTTATAAAGTACATGCTTACTTATAGAAGTACATGCCTACTTACTTATAGAAGTACATGCCTACTTACTTATAGAAGTACATGCCTACTTACTTGTGGAAGTACATGCCTACTTACTTATATAAGTACATGCTTACTTACTTATAAAGTACATGCTTACTTACTTATAAAGTACATGCTTACTTATTTATAGAAGTACATGCTTACTTATAGAAGTAAGTGTTTACTTACTTATAAAGTACATACTTACTTACTTATAGAAGTACATGCTTACTTATAGAACAACATGCCTACTTACTTATAGAAGTACATGCCTACTTACTTATATAAGTACATGTCTACTTACTTATAGAAGTACATGCCTACTTACTTATAGAAGTACATGCCTACTTACTTGTAGAAGTACATGCCTACTTACTTATAGAAGTACATGCTTACTTACTTATAAAGTACATGCTTACTTACTTATAGAAGTACATGCCTACTTACTTATAGAAGTACATGCTTACTTACTTATAGAAATACATGCTTACTTACTTATAGAAGTGCATCCTTACTTATAGAAGTACATGCCTACTTACTTATAGAAGCACATGCCTACTTACTTATGGAAGTACATGCCTACTTACTTATAGAAATACATGCCTACTTACTTATAGAAATACATGCCTACTTACTTATAGAAGTACATGCCTACTTACTTATAGAAGTACATGCCTACTTACTTATAGAAGTACATGCCTACTTACTTATAGAAATACATGCCTACTTACTTATAGAAGTACATGCCTACTTACTTATAGAAGTACATGCTTACTTACTTATAAAGTACATGCCTACTTACTTATAGAAATACATGCCTACTTACTTATAGAAATACATGCCTACTTACTTATAGAAATACATGCCTACTTACTTATAGAAATACATGACTACTTACTTATAGAAGTACATGCCTACTTACTTATAAAGTACATGCCTACTTACTTATAGAAATACATGCCTACTTACTTATAGAAATACATGCCTACTTACTTATAGAAGTACATGCCTACTTACTTATAGAAATACATGCCTACTTACTTATAGAAATACATGCCTACTTAATTATAGAAGTACATGCCTACTTACTGATATAAGTACATGCTTACTTACTTATAAAGTACATACCTACTTACTTATAGAAATACATGCCTACTTACTTATAGAAATACATGCCTACTTACTTATAGAAGTACATGCCTACTTACTTATAGAAGTACATGCCTACTTACTTATAGAAATACATGCCTACTTACTTATAGAAATACATGCCTACTTACTTATAGAAGTACATGCCTACTTACTTATAGAAGTACATGCCTACATACTTATAGAAGTACATGCCTACCTACTTATAGAAATACATACCTACTTACTTATAGAAGTACATGCCTACTTACTTATAGAAATACATGCCTACTTACTTATAGAAGTACATGCCTACTTACTTATAGAAGTACATGCCTACTTACTTATAGAAGTACATGCCTACTTACTTATAGAAGTACATGCCTACTTACTTATATAAATACATGCCTACTTACTTATAGAAATACATGCCTACTTACTTATAGAAGTACATGCCTACTTACTTATAGAAGTACATGCCTACTTACTTATAGAAGTACATGCCTACTTACTTATAGAAGTACATGCCTACTTACTTATAGAAGTACATGCCTACTTACTTATAGAAGTACATGCCTACTTACTTATATAAGTACATGCTTACTTACTTATAAAGTACATGCTTACTTACTTATAGAAGTACATGCTTACTTATAGAAGTACGTGTTTACTTACTTATAAAGAACATACTTACTTACTTATAGAAATACATGCTTACTTATAGAAGTACATGCCTACTTACTTATAGAAGTACATGCCTACTTACTTATAGAAGTACATGCTTACTTACTTATAGAAGTACATGCCTACTTACTTATAGAAGTACATGCCTACTTACTTATAGAAGTACATGCTTATTTATAGAAGTACATGCCTACTTACTTAAAGAAGTACATGCCTACTTACTTATAGAAGTACATGCCTACTTACTTATAGAAGTACATGCCTACTTACTTATATAAGTACATGCTTACTTACTTATAAAGTACATGCTTACTTACTTATAGAAGTACATGCTTACTTATAGAAGTACGTGTTTACTTACTTACAAAGAACATACTTACTTACTTATAGAAATACATGCTTACTTATAGAAGTACATGCCTACTTTCTTATAGAAGTACATGCCTACTTACTTATAGAAGTACATGCTTACTTACTTATAGAAGTACATGCCTACTTACTTATAGAAGTACATGCTTATTTATAGAAGTACATGCTTACTTATAGAAGTACATGCTTACTTATAGAAGTACATGCTTGCTTATAGAAGTACATGCCTACTTACTTATACAAGTACATGCCTACTTACTTATAGAAGTACATGCTTACTTATAGAAGTACATGCCTACTTACTTATAAAAGTACATGCCTACTTACTTATAGAAGTACATGCCTACTTACTTATAGAAGTACATGCTTACTTACTTATAGAAGTACATGCCTACTTACTTATAGAAATACATGCTTACTTATAGAAGTACATTCCTACTTACTTATAGAAATACATGCCTACTTACTTATAGAAGTACATGCTTACTTACTTATAGAAGTACATGCCTACTTACTTATAGAAGTACATGCCTACTTACTTATAGAAGTACATGCCTACTTACTTATAGAAGTACATGCCTACTTACTTATAGAAGTACATGCTTTTACTTTCTTATACAAGTACATGCCTGCTTGCTTCTAGAAGTACATGCCTACTTACTTATACAAGTTCATGCCTACTTACTTATAGAAGTACATGCTTACTTTCTTATACAAGTACATGCCTACTTACTTCTAGAAGTACATGCCTACTTACTTATAGAAGTACATGCTTACTTTCTTATGCAAGTACATGCTTACTTACTTATAGAAGTACATGCTTACTTATAGAAGTACATGCAGACTTACTTATAGAAGTACATGCTTACTTACTTATAGAAGTACATGCCTACTTACTTATAGAAGTACATGCTTACTTATGAAGTACGTGTTTACTTACCAATAAAGTACATACTTACTTACTTATAGAAGTACATGCTTACTTATAGAAGAACATGCCTACCTACTTATAGAACTACATGTTTACTTTCTTATAGAAGTACATACCTACTTACTTATAAAGTACATGCCTACTTACTTATAAAAGTACATGCTTACTTACTTATAAAGTATATGCTTACTTATAGAACTATGCGGCGGACTCCCTTCTTACAAGGTGTCCGCTTTATTTGGTTGGTTATCGTTAACTAGAGGATGATCGACCTCGGTGTTATTGCCCGGATCGAGTGAATAATAATATAAATTATGAAATTTATCGATGGAATAAATAGAGATCTGAGCAGATATATAGAACAAATTAGCACGAGCCCCCTACATGAAATATAACAATTTAATCAATTACATAAAACAAACTGAGATAATACATTACATTAGGAAGATACACTTCTTTTTGAAATAAACCATTTACCGAATTTTCAAAACACAAATATACGTATATAAATAGCCGATCTGTTTAAACGATAGAATTAGTTCATCATAGAATCGAGTGAACAATCGAAGTCATTGCCTTGTACAACTGCACAACCTGCGATAAGCTGTTC
Organism: Margaritifera margaritifera; assembly: GCA_029931535.1. Taxonomy (NCBI): domain Eukaryota; kingdom Metazoa; phylum Mollusca; class Bivalvia; order Unionida; family Margaritiferidae; genus Margaritifera; species Margaritifera margaritifera. Next base: position 1,993,589 of record JAQPZY010001348.1, on the reverse strand, counting down.
ACTCCAACTTCGATGCTGCTGTCCAGTCAAGATTGATGTTCTCCTCTTTCTTTTTCCCTTCTTCTCTCTCTTATCTCGCATCTTTCCGGCCCTCAAACTTTGTGTGGGTAGGTGGATACATGGATTCGTAGGTACGTGGACACGTAGGTGGGTGGATGGAGCTATTTCCCCTTTCAAAATAAACAGAGAAGCAACCTAAGTCTTCCGTCAAATATCCTACTGGGAATAGAACCTTACTCCACTCTCGTTACGTCAGATATCGTCCTATCGGAATTCAAACAGATACCAAAGGCTATCTGGTCAGGCCAAATTGGACAGACCATAAACAAACCTAGTTTCAGAAGATTAATGTATTTTCTAACGGCTATTTCATCACTGACTCAATCTAACAACACACGAGGCATAACAGTTTCAGTTCACGTCTTAATTATACAAATAAATCAATGAAATTCACTTCATGGCTTAACTACATTAATTCCAGTGAATACTCAGTCAAGTCTTTATCATACATGAAATCATCTAAGACAACTTGTATCAAATAAATTAATGCATGAAATACTTAGAATACATGATTCCTATAGCAATTAAGACGACAAATTCAAATAATTCGTCAAACTCATATAAAGAAGATTATTGTACGAATTCAGACAAATGAACTCAAACAAATAGTTATACTCATATCAAGAAAATTGATCTACGAATTTAAACAAATAAATTCATGCAAATACAAACAAATAAATTCAAGCAAATAATTATATTGGTATCAACGAATTACATGAGATTGTTGCAAATATCTTGTGCTTTCAAGCCTTGCTCGCTTCTACCGCCAGAATTGTGTCCGTCAACTTTACATACATCCGGTCCCTTGAATAATTGTTTTTACGAGAGAATTTATTCTAAATTCAATCTCGGAGTGAAATATATCTTCCTCTTGCAGGAATTTAGACTGACTAAATTTTGCGATGGGGCATATTAAAAACCATGAAATTTCGTGTGGGAAACACGCCCCTTATTTAGCGTAGCCAATCAGGATTAAATATATCTACCGCCTTTTATAAATACGCGCCAAAATTCGGTCAGCGTAACCCTCTAGATTTTTAAATAACCGATTCTGGAGAATTTCAAAAAGATAATGCAACTTCAACTAGCTAACAAATGGTTTTTGTACTCTCTCAACTCTGACATTCTCGATACCAAGATCGAAGTTAACCTTTTCTTTTAAATCTGTCTGATCGTTAAATAAACGAATGCTTAATTAAGAATCAATTTCTTCCACAACAGGAACATTAAAACCATCGCAGTCTAGCAATTCCATACGGTACCTTTCCTCATAAGTCTAATTAATTGTTCTCTGTCAAAACTAATGTGCTCTTTATAGATCGACAGAAATTTGCACCCTTACAAACTACATGCCTACTTACTTATAGAAGTACATGCTTACTTACTTATAGAAGTACATGCTTACTTACTTATAAAGTACATGCTTACTTACTTATAAAGTACATGCTTACTTACGTATAGAAGTACGTGCTTACTTACTTATAGAAGTACATGCTTACTTACTTATAAAGTACATGCTTACTTACTTATAAAGTACATGCTTACTTACGTATATAAGTACATGCTTACTTACTTATAGAAGTGCATGCTTACATACTTATAGAAGTACATGCTGACTTACTTATAGAAGTACATGCCTACTTACTTATAAAGTACATGTCTACTTTCTTATAGAAGTACCTGGTTACTTTTTTATACAAGTACATGCTTACTTATAGAAGTACATGCCTACTTACTTATAGAAGTACATGCATACTTACTTATACAAGTACATGCCTACTTACTTATACAAGTACATGCCTACTTACTTCAGTTCGTCAACTGTGTCGTGCACGTCAAGCAAGGTTTAATGCTCTAGTGAACACAACACACTTTATTTTATGTGTACATTGCATGTTCAGCAGAATATGTATTTATTCTGATGAATATCCTATCCTCAGGGCCGGATTATCCATTGGGCAAGGTGGGCAACGTGCCCAGGGCCCCCGAGGCTCAAGGGGCCTCGGACCCGGGCTTAAGGGGCCCCCGTATATTATCGTATGCTTTTCACATGCAGTGTTTTTAACAGTACTGTTGGCTCTGCCCAGGGCCCCCAAAGGCCTTAATCCGGCCCTGCCTATCCTATCCTATCCTATAAATTAGGACGCATTGATTGCTATATGATTGTGGAGACAAGAATGGACACCCAGGATACTCAGGATACCCAGGACTCAGATAATGATGTACCGTGTGCTTCTCAATTAGAACGTTGTATTCTTGCTGAAATAAGAGAAAAATATGGCAAATTCGACAGACAGTCATTTAAGCGAGAGATATCTAGTAGTCTTGATGTAACGTCCCTTCGCCATGTTCGTAGTTCCTTGCACGATATTGGTAGGCTCAGCTACCCAAGTTATCCCTCTGGTAGACTGGTGGAGAAGACATCGCGTTCTGATAGTGCTCCAGTGAAGGAAAAAATATCAGATGACATATATGCAATATTTCATTTTCTAGAGGGTGATGGTAACACTAGCGAAGTAAAGGCATGTATGTCTAGGTATGGTAAAAACAAGCTGAGTAGAACAGACAGTTTGATTTGCTTAAAGAATATGCAAGAAGTTGGACAATCGAGTGATATGGATCAATCAAGAGGCAATACATCAACAGACAATTGTGGAACTAATGGTCAAGATGAGAAAACTGAGAAAACTGAAACCAACATTCCCATATTGCAATATGAAAAATTAATTGATCAAAAGAATTTGTAAAAGATGAACTACACGTCAATTGTGCAAATATTATGGAAGAAATGAAGAGAATGAGAAGGGATATCGTTCGTTTGGATGAGATTATACAAAGTAAGGATGAGAAAATTAAAAGACTCGAATCGAGCATTGACAAGGCAAGGGTGTCGGAACTGCGTATGGAATCTGATCTACATGCAATGGCAGATGTAATAAAGACCCAGGCAATGATAATTGAAAAGCTACAAGCTGTAAACGAGAAACAAATTGAGACAGTAAGCGCACAGATGCGTGGAATTCAATTTCAACTTACAAACTTTATGCAGCTGTCTTGCTCATATGACTAGATCTTCTTGCCTACTCGCGAATACACCAAGTGCATCCAATACGGTTCCGAATACAAGTGTAAATGATAACCATCGCCTAGATTCCCGTAGCAGAATTTTGTCAGATCAACAGGATTACAGAAATACCGGCTTAACCAATGTTAGGCTACCAACAGATGAGAATCCCACTGTAGAACTGTTGCAATCTCCGGTAGCACAAACCTCAAGCACAACAACACAAAGTGTAATACATGCAGCAGAAAGAGGAAAAACAGGTGAGAAGAAAATAGCTGAGAAAGGAAATCCAATAAGTCATAGTCAACTGTCGGCTACTAGAAAATCCCCTCTCAAAGTGGATGGCATGAATGCTACAGGAAATATATCTAAGCCAATCCAGGTACGAATCAGTGACAAGGCATTCAGTGGAGTGAAGAGGAGCCCGAAAACCAAATCCTTGTTGTTATCGCGAATTAAGGCAGAATATAGCCCAGAAGAGCTTGATCATGTACTATGCAGGCATGCGTACAATCGTGGAGTAATAGTTTCAAATATTCGCGTTCTTAAAAAGTGGTCAAATGTCAATGGTGAAACTTATACCATTCGTGTTACTGTTCCGGAATCTCTGTTTAGCAGAACTTTACAACTAGTTAAAGTTATTTATCTTCTCTGTGTGGTTTCTTCTACGAATGCCTCTTTAGATGACTATAAAGAATTAATGGAAACTGTGGAGCGCCTTTATGATGAATATAGTCAGAAAGGTTTTGTGGTTGTTTGTGGTGACTTCAATGCGGAGCTGCCAAAAAAAAGTGATTCCGAAAAGTAAGAATGATAAAAGTTCTTTTTTGCATTTCTTTATTAACAATAGACATCTAGTCTCAACATGTGATAATTCCCAATCTGGAATACCAGGATATACATTTTGTTCATCTGACACCAAACACTCGTCCTTGATTGACTACATTTTTGTACCATCTTCAAAAATAGATTTAGTCCGTAGTGCTAACATTGAAGATGATCATCATCTAAATCTTTCTGATCACTTACCGGTAAGAGCACAGCTGTTAGTTCCCGACCAACTCCAGGAATCGACATTTTCCAGCTATCCAGTTTCAATCAACTGGAGCAAAACTTCTTCCGAGCAGCTGGAGCGGTACAGAATTGAAATAAATGAACAATTAAATTCAGTAGAACTACCTATAAACAACATTGCAGACGTACATAACGCCCTTGTTACTGTTGCGACTGTTTTACGTAATGCAGCTGAAAGAAATCTCCCAAATAAAACCTTCCAGACTCATTTAAAACCTTACTGGAAATTCCTTAATGTGGCTGAACTGCATAAAGAGATGAGGAGAAAACGAGCGCTATGGATAAAGGACGAACGGCCACGTGGCTTGCAATTTAAGACGTATGCAGAATATAAAAGTTCAAAGATAAAGTTCAGAAATCATTTAAACAAGGCAAAATACCAGTATGAACAGCAACAATTCGATGAGTTAGAAAAAGCTGCAGAACTGGATGTAGGGAAATTCTATAGAATATTACGACTACATAGGAAGGATCAGAGGCAAGATATATCTGAGCTAAAAGTGGATGGAGAAATAATTCGGGACCCTTGTTTGATTCGTGACGCGTGGCATCGACATTTTGAAACACTAGGAACTGAAACACCGGATGCTCATTTTAACTAATCGTTTACAGATGAAATCAGGAACACCATGAAAAAGATTGTGGACTCAAATAGTGAAGAAGAAACAGATAGCAAAATGTGCGATACCATAATGCAAAATGACATTGAAGAAGCTGTAAGAGAGCTGAAATAAAAACAAATCATGTGGACATGATAAAATATACGCAGAACATATAATTTTCGCTTATCATTCGATTAGTTCTATTTTGTGCCATGTGTACAATTGCATCATCTCCTTGGAAACGTATCCTGACTATTTTAAAACTGTAAATGTTATACCTATCTTCAAAGGTGGGAAAATAGATAAATTAGATATGAATAGCTATAGAGATATCTCAATCGTTCCCGTTTTTCAAAAAGTATTTGAAAAAATACTGTTGAAGAGACTAACTCAATTTAGCTCAATTTAGTGAAAGGATCAATTTCCCTCACCAATTGCAACAGGGATTCCGAAACGAATGCAGTGGAATTACTTCAGCCTTTATTATAAAAGAAGGAGTAGCCCACTATTTTGAAGGTCACTCAAAAGTATATGCTGCATTTCTGGACAATGCAAAGGCCTTTAATACGGTATGGCATGATGGCCTTTTTTATAAGCTTTTCTATCTCGGAGTTAAAGGTAAACTGTGGAGATTGATTCGTAATTCTTTTCGAGATGTTAGGGCCCTTGTTCTGCTCAACGGCCAACATTCGAAATCATACGCAGTCAACCAAGGATTAGGACAAGGAAGGACGCTATCAGCATGGTTATTCCTAGTCACGATAAATGATCTAATATCGTTATTGGAGTCAACAAAATCTGGAATACAAGTTGGCACCTTAAGCATTCCATGTGTTTTACTAGCTGATGACACGACCCTGCTATCCTCATCATCTAATGGTATGTGTATTTTGCTTCGCAGCCTCCATGACTATGCATCGAAGTGGAGACTCAGGTACGATGCTGCAATATGGTCATATTTTCAAAGAAAAAATTCATGCAAGAAAATCCATTCATGCTCGGAGATAAGCTGATTCCTATAGTTTCTTCTAGAATATATGCTGGGGTTACTCTCTCCTCTGACCTTTCTAATACTGCTACAGTGAAAAGTGCTTGTGAAAAAAGAAGATCAGTATTTTATTCCGTTTTGAAATTGGCATTGGAAAGGACGGTATGAACCCAATTAATAGTGCTAAAATCTGGTCTAAAATAGTACTACCATTAATGACATACGGATGTGAATTATGGTCAAACATGAGCCAGTCGCAGGTATATGACCAAGAAGTCTGCCAAAGAAAAGCTGCAAGAAGAATTATAGGGCTCGATCAGCGCTCACCTCAAGAGACAACAATTAGCAGTCTTGGGCTGTGGACAGTTGAGGGATATATAGATAAAATCAAATTAGGTTTCTTCAATAAAATCTGCAGAGCTAGCGGTTTATTAGCATGGAAAATTATGTTCAACAGAAGAATTCTTGATTTCATGATACACGAGTGTGAGAGCATTGGTTTTGTAAAAGATATATACTGTGTTCTTGTGAAATACCAGCTTGGCGGTTTCTTCAACCTATACGTGAACACCCTATATTCTGCCCCGAAACCAGTCTGGAAGAGGAATATTGAAACGACAGTTCACTGTTTCGAAGAAAGGGTTTGGAGGTTTAAACTTGAATCAAGACCTGAACTTTTTCATTATGCAAGTGTCCATACTGATCTTCAACCACTTGCTGTCTGGAAGCTCGGAAAATGTTTTCCTGATAAAATCTGGTCTTTTGCTAACATCGCATATTTAACAATGTGTTCAATTTCGTCTGAGGATGAGTATAACTGTAAACTCTGCGAAAAGTTGACTGCAGACAGAGCCAAGCATATGTTACTTTACTGCCAAGCCCTAAACAATGAAGGCAATACCATGTTCGAAAAAATAATCGATGCAATAGACATACTAGACTCACACTGGGTATTTTCTCAGGACAATAACATGCTACTTTATATCCTTTGGGGCAAGAGAGTTGAAACCTTGATTCTATGAATGATCAAACATGGCAGGTATTCAAGTGTTTGGTGGCAGAAGGATTAGACTCAATGTACAGAAGAACAAATGAACTTGAACACAATTTCTGATAGTATGCTTGTTCGGTATATTAGGGCAATGGACCCATTTCATTTCTGACTACCATATAAATAATTCACAACTGTTAGACTCATAGTCTTCAACTGGCGATTCAATGTGTTAATTCATTTAAACCGCTCCAGCCAATTGTAAATAATTTCAATTATTTCAAGTTGTCTACATGTTCGTTAGCATGTTATTTTTTGTTCTTTGTTCTTTTTAATTTTCTATGATATTTTCGACCTACCCATATATATATATATATATATATATATATATATATATATATATATATATGGCAGACAGACAGACATTGTACACCTGAACATCTGTTCCTTCTCCCTGTTTTATTTACACCTGTTACATCTATAATAACAGCTTTATGTTTCATATAATCTTCAAGCTTGTAATAATTTTATTTCAAATCAATTATACGGTATATTACAAATATTGCCTATATATTGTACCTTATACGCATGTCTAAAATGTATAATGCTCTTAAAAAAGCACGGTTAAGATTATATAACTCATATTTATGGGAGATTTCCTTTGCTGTCCCTGATGGCTATAATATTAATAGCATTGAGGCAGATGATAATGGAAAGGACTATTGACAGTCATTGAACTTTTGTAAATATATTACTTGTTTAGTGTATTGCATATCCAATAATATCAACGTATGTTCCTATTATTATTGTGTAATAATGAAAATAACTGAATGAAATCTCTTTGGAAGAGGAAATAAAGAAAGTCATACATACATACATACATACATACATACATACATACATACATACATACATACATACATACATACATACATACATACATACATACATACATACATACATACATACATACATACATACATACATACATACATACATACATACATACCATCAAGGAGAAAACATTTCTTCAATAATTCAGCGAAATGCACTATTCTTTTAATGGTAGGAAGTTCTCAATTCGTCATTTACCGTCATAACTATCGTTGAAATATTTCCAGGCATTTTGTAGTTGAATTGGAATGTTTCAACTATCCTTATGAAAACTTGGAATGAAACTGAATAATTCAAAGCACAGCAGGCAAGGTAAAGTATTCTAATTCCCAATCCTTTCCAAACGTAATGAACTTCGCCGCAACTAAACTCATCATCCACTACATGTAAAGACGCTTTCTTCTGATTGTTTACATGCACTATTGATCTTAAGTGGGGTTTCTTTTCTTCTTTTTCTTCTTTTTTGGGTGGGGTGGGGGTGGCGCTGTGACAGGGCCAGAAGATGCTTCAATCTTAAACTTTTTTTCAGGTGTGTTGGTGACCTAGGTCATGTTTAAAAAGAAAAACGGATTCATGAGTAGAATTCAGCTGAACCAAACTTTTCAAGACATTTGAGTGGCAATTTGTTTAGGCCAAACCATAGTTCTGATCACAAAAGAAGCGCCGAAGTACACGCCAGAAGAAATGTCATCTGAAAGAGAGAGAGAGAGAGAGAGAGAGAGAGAGAGAGAGAGAGAGTGTGTGTGTGTGTGTGTGTGTGTGTGTGTTTGGTGAGGCTTATTGAACTTCCATATATAAAATCGATTTCTAGACGGACAACAAAATATATAACCTTTTCAACTAATTACTTTTTCAGCAAATCTGTGAAATAAAACGAGGTGATGTGGTCTAGCTGACATAAAGCATAAAGTCTATGCATTTATTGTTTGACATTTCAATTGGTCAAAAAAGGAATTTTCTTTCTATCGTTTAGCTCAACCCGATGTATTAATAATACAAGAAAACTATTATATTTTGTTTTCGAATTTGATTTTGAATTATTAGTTTTACACCATATTCGATTTATAATAAAATTTGTAAGTTATGGATGATATGCCACCATAAAGTCTACCAAAGAGCAGGAAAAGTACAGAGTAAAGCGAATATACTCTCTTGTTATAAGTCAAAATTGATATCCGTTTCATCATAACAAAAAAATGAGAAGATTAGATTAATATTTTGCATGTTAAACTTTGTATGTATATTTTACAAAACTGTCCAATATGGCATAATCATTAGATTACTACGGTGAAAGTGTGTCTTTTAATACAATAGCTTCATCATTCCTTTTTACATTAAAGATACAAGTTTTATTTGCTAGTTTATTTTAAGAAGTGCGTCTTTCTTATTATGCAGTTGGTAATTCAAGTCCCAGTCCAAGAAGTCCCAAAGCACTCCTAACTTACCAGTAAAATTAAGTCATGAATGCCTAAATATATAACTATTTCGTTTCTTGAAAATGTCTTTTACTGATTGTTTGATACGTTTAGGAGAAACTTGGCGTGTCCCATCACAAATTAACATACAATCAGTAATTTCATACGTTTTCTCTTTACTCTGGGACAGAATTGGATTGAATTTATTTTGGTCACCCAAGATGGTTTATGCTATACGAAATGCATACACTCGATAGGATTTTGTGTTGGCAAGTTGCCACCATCAGGTCTCCAATATGCAGGTGATTCATTGTAGAATCTACTTGCTGAGAAAAAGTTGGTCGAAAGGTTGCTCTTAATTATAGCAGAGACTGCTACTTCCAGCTTGCAAAACATAATTTTATCATTCAGTATAGAAAGGCATAAATTATTTCACTGCAGACGAAAGATAAAATTACATGTGTTAAATTCCCATAATATTAAATTTTTATTCTGTGATAGTTTGTAAATACATGCCATCCGTATCTTCTTTAAGAACCTACTGTCATAAACTGCGGCAAATTGGTATTATCATGAGTCGTTTATTTTTTTTTTTAACTAGTATGGCTGGCTTACACTTACGGTGATCCGCCGTTGATTAGAATTGTATTACTTGCCATTAATATCGTACTTGACCCACTGTCTGACGTAAAACAATATGCCATTCATGTTTAGATACATCAAGTAGAGAAATCAAAGCTATGTTTGATGCAACTGTTTATACTCTGTCAAACAGCGATGCAATTAAAGCAACATCTTGTGATAGAAATGAACCTTTGCTGAATCTCAATAAGAATTTTAAATGCTTTCTGTTTATTTAAATAGGTAGAAATTCTGTATGTATCTCTCCATTCTGATGCCAAATTCTGTAAGCATATGTCCATATAACAATAATGCAGCTTTGCATCATCAAAAATAATAAAACAAAACATTTAAGCATAGCTTTAAGTGAATAACAGAACATAAGAGTATGAAACTGGTCAGTTGCACGTGCTGACTGTTCCAACAGTATGAAATCTTGAAAATTAGTTTTAATCCGAAGCAGAGATGGTAAGTCCACTTCTGCAAACGGTCGACTCCAAATCGTACTATACGTTGAAGTGCATGAATAAGTAAGTGCTCTGGTAAATATTTTTTACAAGCTTGTTAAATTATTTAAAACCAATGACAAGAATAATCATCTGTTACAAGCTTGTTAAGTTATTTAAAACCAATGGCAAGAATAATCATCTGTTACAAGCTTGTTAAATTATTGAAAACCAATGCCAAGAATAATCATCCGTTACAAGCTTGTTAAATTATTTAAAACCAATGGCAAGAATAATCATCCGTTACAAGCTTGTTAAATTATTTAAAACCAATGGCAAGAATAATCATTCGTTACAAGCTTGTTAAATTATTTAAAACCAATGGCAAGAATAATCATCCGTTACAAGCTTGTTAAATTATTTCAAACCAATGGCAAGAATAATCATCCGTTACAAGCTTGTTAAATTATTTCAAACCAATGGCAAGAATAATGATCTGTTACAAGCTTGTTAAATTATTTAAAACCAATGGCAAGAATAATCATCCGTTACAAGCTTGTTAAATTATTTAAAACCAATGGCAAGAATAATCATCCGTTACAACGGCATAAGTGCATCAGATAATTTGTGTTTGGTTTAAACATAATTTATTGCCATCTTTTCAGCACATGGAGTCAGGCTACAAGTTCTGACAACTTAGCCGCAGTCCTCCCACAAAAACACAAGGCGTAATAGTATGTGTATATACTAATACGTGGAGCAGAAACATAGTGTATTAATACAAACGAACATTGAAAATTTATCATACTATCATAGAGAAAGAACAGAATTAAAATAAATAAAAGTCAATACGAAATACAAGACACGTGTTACTAACAGGGATGAATAGCTGGTTTAGGCAATGCATGGGTCTTAGTCTTGGTACTGTGCATTTCTTACAATTAAAAATATAATGACAGGCAGCCTCGTCGTCCTCTCTACACGTGCACAGAGGACTATCAGTAAAAAAAAGTTTTTAAAAAAATAAATCATTGTTTAAATCACTGCAGGTATTTCTTATCCTAGTATGAATAATTGATAATTTCATGTTACCGGTATAATAATAGTGCGGGACATAATTGGGCGCAGGTGAAATTTTACATCTAAATGTTAAATAATCTGTTTCATGTTTTACTTGATCCGGTAGAGTGTTCCAAACCTTTATTGTAGAAGCTATAAATTTCTGGACATTTCTAGTCTAGCATGTATTTGTTGCAAATTATTTATATTTCGTAAATTATACTGTGTTGTATGTCCAACTAACGGAGGTAGGTACTTGATCTTGGAGGTAAGAGAGAGATGAACAAATAGAATTTTGTGAAAGGTACAGAGTTTATGAAATTTTCTTTTTTCCATTAGGAAGACAGACAGTTTTTCTGTAAATGATATCAGTAGAAGTACTACGGTTAAGTCCAGTTACAATCTAAAGTCTTTCGAGTCTTAATGAGTCGCCGGCAGAACTATTATCCCATATTGTATCAGCATACTCTATGATATGGCGTATATAAGAGAGATACATTCTTTCTAATGATTTCCTATCTATTCTGTATTTAATGTGCCTCAAAATGTTCAGCATTTTGGATGCATGTACGTACATATTATCAATATTTTTCGAAAAGCAACCAGAGTTAGTGAATATTGTACAAAGGTATTTATGATACTCAACAAAGTGAAGAAGCTCATTTTGAAACTCAAGCACGGAAAGAACTGGATCGTATTTGTAGGGAAAAATACATAACCTGTGTCTTTGAAGGTTAAAACATACTAGCCATTGTTTGGACTATTGGTCTATAGTTTCAAGATCATAGTTAAGCACATATTCGGTATCGTTGGCGTTGGATGAATAGTAAGGTAGTGAAAAATCAGCAAAATGTCTTGTGACACTTATCAGATTATCAGCAATGTCATATATATATATATATATATATATATATATATATATATATATATATATATATATATATATATATACATACATATATATATACAAGGAATAATAATGGACCTAGAACATATCCTTGAGGGACTCCAGCAATCACAAGTTTATTATTTGATTCAGAAGTATTAACAAATACTGTTTGAAGTCGGCCAGAAAGATAATTACTTAGCCAACTAATTAAATGAGAGTCTATTCCGTATATTTGCAATTTAACAGCAAACCTTTATGCAAGACGCAATCAAAAGCCCTTGAAACAACACACGATACAATGCACACATTATCGCGTTTGTCTAAAGCAGTACAGATACTATGGTATATAACTATTAACTGAAATATGGTAGAATTATAAAGGTGAAAACCAGACTGACATTTATAAAGGAGACTATTTAAAGTCAAAATATTTGTAAATACATTTAAATATAACTCTTTCCATTATTTTTCCGACACAGTTTAACAAAGAAATATGTCGGTAATTTGACGAATCGTTGGGATTCCCCATTGAGTCGTACCATAAGTTTAAGTGCACGAATAAGTATGGCCTCTGGTAAATATTTGTACAAGCTTATTACATTATTTAAAACAAACGCCAAGAATAATCATCTGCTACAACGGTATACATACATCACATAATGTGTGTTTAGTTACAACAGTGAAGAAGAATAGTCTTGTATTAGCTCTTTCACAGTTTCCATGTTGATGATATTCAGAAGGGTATATTTATAGCTTGACATGATAAATAAATAAATAATGAATAAATAAATAGAGTCATGTTTATTACAACTGCCTTGAGTATTTCACTGGTTCGATCAAACTTTTTCATATTGACAGACTTTCAAAAAGGTATTTTGAATAGTGTCATGAAATTCTTTAAATAAATAAACACAGTTCTTAAATCAATCCGTGAGTAAATAAAAAGAATGAGCGAACGAACTGACAAAGTAGATGTGTGGGTTAGAATGTGGAAGGAAGAGAAGTTTGGCTACGTGTAAACGGTATCAAATGAGAAGACTAGTAGTTCAAAGGAGGCGGCACGTGCGTTATAATTAGGAAATGACCATTACCACGCCTAATTGCCTTTAACATCATAATTTATATTACAAGGGTAACAAAAATACCCCTTCACGTCAAGGTAATTGTTAATTTTATGTTTCATTGCATACTCACTGAAGTTTTAAGATCACTTATACAAATCTAACCCTGTTTTTGACGGTAAAAAATACAAGTGCGTACTAAATCGCTGACCCTTTTTTATGACGTTTCCACTGTAAAATATGTGGATATATTGTCCTCGGTCTCATAGAAATGTTTGCAAGCAATCGATTTTTAATCAATAATAGATTCCCTATCCGTGCATGCCCGGATTCAGTTTAGGCGAGGTTTCTCCTTGTTTGTTTGACATACTCATCGTGGGTCATTTTAATAATAATGAAACAACTTGTACACAACAAGAGACACTCGGTCTCCCTCGTTACGGTACAAAGAGAAATATCCACCATAACATTTTTATGTTTGAACTTCTGTACCCAGTGTAACCTAATACTTTTTGTGTATATCTTACACCTGTTCTAATATAATTGCTGTCAAAGCTGTCGATTATTTTACCAAACTTTTATCTGAACAAAGTGTGCGTATCATTCAAACATATTGTGATTCATTTTTTATAGATCAAAAAAGTCTCAGTTAGATCTTGTCGCAGTGTTCGCCATACTTTTTGAGGCGGCCATAATTTGTAAAATATCTTTAACTTTTTCCATACATTCACCTCTTTTGAGAGAGAGAGAGAGAGAGAGAGAGAGAGAGAGAGAGAGAGAGAGAGAGAGAGAGAGAGAGAGAGAGAGAGAGAACTAAAGGCGTCTTTTGGGATTACTGGTACAATAAAATAAATTTGATTGTTCTTTGTAGATAACGACCGCAGAGCATATTGCTGATGTAAATTGAATTTGATTCGAATGTGAATTAATTACGGGGGTGTCAAACGTGGCATTTATTGACTAAGCTGGATTGAAGGCGGAGCAAATGGAGCAGTTGCTCCAGGGCCCGCGCCCGGCGTGGGGCCCTGAAAAGCTGTAAAATGGTAACAGGGGGCCCGCTTTTTGAAATTGCTCCAAGACCTACTTCCACCTTAATCCAGTATTGTTTATTGGAACAAGCAAAGGTAGATTCTAAGTCATCTTAGACTGATTAAAAGGTCTCCAGTCACTGCTTTAGCACTTGTCAATAAAGACCTTAAAAAAGAACAGTAAGGTACCTACGCCCTGGTTGTTTATTACCTATGGAATATGTTTCCGAAGGCGAAATCAGGGAACTAAATTAAGTTCCCCAGAGAACTTAGGTATTGTGATATACTGGAAGTTTTTTTATTTCTCATTCTTATTCCGAAATAAAATTGTAAAAGTCACTTTAAATTGAATAAAAAAAAAGTTAAATCCTTTTGTACATCTTGATGTATTTTTAAACAATTTGTGTTTGACAATAAATGTACGACAAGAAAAAAAATGGTATTAAAAATATCCCTGAATATGAGTTCTTACTTCCTTATAAATTAAAAAAATGGATAAAGGGAAAAAGTATTTTTAAAAAGTAACATCATTTAATTATATATTTCATAATGAGATTTTTGAAATATATCAATGGGAGAAAAAATATATCGCCACAGGCGATACCACTTCTATCGCCACATATATCATTTTTGGAATTACTTTATTTTCCCATTTAGGAAATATATATGCCTTTACTCATGCTATTCAAATCTGTACTTCCACATTTAGGCCTAATTCATTTTTCTTCTTCTTCTGTTTCTTCCTCTCTCTCTCTCTCTCTCTCTCTCTCTCTCTCTCTCTCTCTCTCTCTCTCTCTCTCTCTCTCTCTCTCTCTCACACACACACACACACACTGGATAAACAGATCTTAATAATGTGTTAAGACTGTACACCCTGTAGTATACGTTTATGTCATTAATAAGGAGGCGCCATTAAAAAAGTGCCTAGAAACGAAATACAAGAAAAAAAAAAGTAGACTTCAGGTATTAACTTTTTAAAATTAGTTTTCCACATGACTCATCCAAATTATTAGTGACTGAACTTACATGACCTATTGCTTTTCGATATTCTGTGTCACCCATACAATATTGTATACCTTTTACACTCTACGACAAAGGGACACATTATTAGGGAAAAAAAATCTTGATTAAGTATAGTAATAAAATTGTTTAAGTAGCGATTTTAACTCTCAACACTATACTCATGTGTAAAAATGACAGAGAAATAGTGCATTGATGAGTGTTGTTTGCAAACAGAAATTAAGTGATAGTCGAAATTTTGGTGAAGCGTATATTACCAATCTAAACTGCAACCTTGCCAACGCAAAAAATTCACGTTTGAGAAAACTATCCATGCAAAATGACGGTTATTGCCTTAAAAATATATAATGAAAAGAAAAAAATCTACGGGTTTGTAGACATAAGGAAATATTTCACTCGTGAAGTGCAAAAATTTTGCATTGTCACTCCTGGCAATACAATGTTTCCCACTTTACTCCTGAAATATTTCCTTATATTTACTAAAAAAAACCCATAGATATCCTCTATAAATCTGTAATGTCTGTAGAAGATGTCACCATACGTTTCATTCCTCTTTCACATATACTAAAGGAGAAAAGTGGTCTACAAGCAAGGAATATATCGTTGATTGACCATCAGAATTTTCAATGAACTCAAAGGTTTCACTTTTATTGCAGTTGTTATTAATAACTATCAAACTAAGTAAAAAAAATAAAATCCTTCAGTACATTTTCATATCTTTTTCAAATGCGTATAATCATTGTAAATTCATACATAAAGACGCAGTGTGGTTGAACAAATCAGGTATTGTAAGGTATTGTGTCAAGTGCCCAAAAGACGCAGTAGCAAAAGACAGATATTTGGTAAGTCAGGGAAGGGGAGATATGTCCTAGTGAATCTGCCAAGGCTTGCCTTTGCAAAAGAAAGATAACTGAGAATTTATCTTTAGAGAAATCATCACAATTTGCTTCATCTTTTGCAATGGAATTATTATAACACGGAGCGAAGGCCTAAAAGAAAATTAATAAGATATTATGAGCCACATTGGATCTGTTTATAGGTACTTATTTCAGATCCTATCACGAAACCAGAGAGAGAGAGAGAGAGAGATAGAATTGTATGGCATACGATTCTGAAACTGTTTCTAATGATATCTAAAATGATATAAATAGAAACACTGAGGAAACCAACTATAGAAAAAATACAAAGACGGTGCCTATTGATACCCTTTCCATTTCTAGTCCTTCAAGTAGTGTTCAACACGTCAATGATGCTACATTGCTATACATTTTCTTGCAGATACACTAAGGAAGGTTTCCCACGCTGCCAAAATTACATCATCGCAACCCACGTATGATAAAGCAGCGTAGCGGATTGTCGTCCGTGGCCTGAAGCGATACTAAAATTATTGTAGCTTTTTCTGCTAGAGTAACAAGCTGGCTTACTCTCTCAATTTCGTTCTTTAGCAACTTCCTGGGATGTTATTGTCTCACACATAACACAAATAATACGAACACCTGTCGGGGTGTCAACTTATAAACTAAATACTTAGCCACATGAAAATAAAAATGATGGCAATACATAACACACACACACACACACACACACACGCACACACACACACACACACACATATATGTATGTATGTATGTATGTATGTATGTATGTATGTATGTATGTATGTATGTATGTATGTATGTATGTATGTATGTATGTATGTATGTATGTATGTATGTATGTATGTATGTATGTATGTATGTATGTATGTATGTATGCATACGATTCCTTGTTTTATGTACCGCACATTATAAATTTCTCTACAAACAGTTCCTTTTTTCCGTTGAGAAATCAACAGATGTATCAAAGGCTTCATCATTTCAATGCTAGATGAATATGTTCATCAAATAATTTGCATCATGGCGAACGGAAATATCTAAAGCCTGTAACCTACTTCTCTTTCATATTAACGTCTGCTTTGTTTCTTTTCTGACACACTTCTTTAGGAACCTTGCATACATCATCCTTGCCTAGAAACCCTTTTCATAATTCACATGCTGAAAAATCTAATACTCTAGATTTTGACAGATTGGCAATGAACAAAGGATGGATCCATTAGGAGATAGCGATGCTTTCTTGTAGGCAGGGTTGAAACGTACGTCACAGTGACATGCTTTAGTTTTTGCATAAATGTATCAAATATTATAAGTGGGCAATAATGTATGAAGTGAACACCTAAATAGAGGACTGGATCTTTATTGGAGCGTAATAATGGGAAAAAATAGGCTAATAATTTCGAGTCGAAAACTACACATATCATGCAGACATACGTTACAAAAACGTATATAATATGCATTTTTCTTTTTTGAGGGTCAAACAAACAACTCGTAAAAAAATGTGACGCAATGAAAAGCAAGCCCTAACAATTAGACATATTAGGCGATAAATGCACATTATAACAATTGCAACATAAAAACATGCAAACACAAAAAGGAGGAACACTTATCGATCTATGGCAAGGATGACTATTAAATTTCAATAGTGATGAAACCAGCCAAAAGGTGCAATGGCTGAGGAGGTGAGTACAAACCTGTTTCTGAATATCTTTATGCCGGGGGACGGAAAGAATAGAAACCTGGCAAAGGGGATCTAAACAAGTACGTTCTTATATAAAAGTAGGAAGAACCCCAATTAAAAAATATTTTCAAAATTCTTTTTGATTTTTTTTCTGAAATATACCCACAATATGGTTCTAGAGGGGCAACATGTAGATATAAAAGTCTTTACTTATAGGACCGGCTGGGGGTGGGGTCACCTCATAGGCCCATAGCTAAGTCATAGCTGGAGGTGTTCACACAAATAAAAAAAATAAGAAATAAAAAGGGAAAGAATCAAGCCGGGTTTGATATAATTTGTCTCGATAAAGTTTCGCTTGACTGGTCGCAAGAGATTATCCTATATGACGTGTATCGTATGTTCATAGGTGTGTCTATATTATTTGGGTATAACCTGTCAATGTGTGATAAATGAAAGATTGATTGTGTGATATGTGAGCTATAGATAGAGTAAGATATAAAGAATTTCGACGGGACTCGAACCTGAGACCTCTAAAATACAGTAAATTCACTCTAACTACTGGGCTAATCATTACGCGATGTTAGTTTGAAGGGTCAACGTAAAAGCATTGCTAGTCTGAAACAGAAGTTTACAATTTGGTTAGAAAGCACATTTTACGTGCAAAGCACATCCCGGTAAATTCAAGGCTTATCATTGTAAAAAAAATGTTTACTCAAATGATTCCTGACAGTACAATTTCTGGATGTACACCGTTGAGCTATGGGATGAAATATTATTGTAAAGTCAGGACACCGCCTATAAAAGAAATCGAACAAAATTACTTAATTTATGGTTTATTTGAGTTTAAAACAAAGCTGCAATCTTACATTTTGGTCTGTTAAGATAATTTGAAGATAGATATCACAACATTTCAAGAAAATGTTGTCTTTTCGAAATGTAACTTTCTTGTTTCAATCTGACCTTTATATGAGACAAATGCCCATGAATTTCGGCCTTTTTCTTTGGATCTAATTATGTTAGAGTATATAATGACTTTGCTGTTATAATGTAACAGAAATAAATGTATCCACAAAAGTTGTTAAAAAAAATAATTGTTCGGTGGGCAATGTCGACTTCGATAATCTTGGAATGTATAGATTGAAAAGGTTTTGTACACTTTTGCACGTATCATAAACTCCATATGATGATACAACTTTAGTCTAACTTTGTTTCAGTTCCTCACCAATATTGCTTTTCGTTGTTTTAATTAACTTTTTGATCCAGTAGCTGTTCATAAAAGATGTATCCAGAAGTTCGAAGATATAAGCTGCCATAAAATGTAATTATCTTCCTTTTTGTCGCTGAACTGCTTGAGGTTATCTTCTTATCATTTTAGGCATGCTTTATTGTCAGCATTCTGGAAATGTTATCATCTATTGTTTTAGGGGAATGTAAAACACACGTCAAACATATGTTTCATAATACTGTTTAATCATATCAATTACCAATCCTATGTAACGTAATTATTTATTTTTCACATAATGGTATGTCATTACGTAAGCAGTGTTCGTTCTGCTGAGGATAGACTTAACAATTATTTTGTAGCAGATACAAAGAAGAGATTTATTTCCGAAATAATTCCATCGTGATTCCCCGTATAAGGATAGTATGCAATATCTATCAAAGTGATGTATAATTTAGGCGAATCTACTTATTTCCTTTTCTTAGTTCAACCATATGATCTAGACCTTGAAGCTTTCGTTGTTTGGTGGTGGTGGTATTTTTTGTTTATTTGAGGGGTGGGTGGGGGTGGGGGTGTTTTTGTATGAAGAGTTGACTCTGATTTTGAGGACATACTTCTGTATCTTTCCATTCACAATTCAGTAATTCACCTTTTTTAGGATTTTGAGAATTCGCTGATTTGTAAAAGGTAATAAAATATCTATGTTATTCATTTGATTTTATTATTCTATTCACAAGAATGGTGCCTGGTTCAAGCATATTAAATGTTTACACATATTTTGTAAAATTGAAAGTTAATGAACCATATATCATTTTTACAATTGCAATATGGCCCTAGCAATATATACTATATTCAAAGGAGCATCATGCCAAAACTATGATATGCTGTTTATTTATTTATTTATTTATTATCATATCCAAAGAAAATTAGCAACATTTAGACTGCTAATAAATTTATTGCTTAACAATCGAAATTTTTATGATGTCCTTTGAAACACACACACACACACACACACACACACATATATATATATATATATATATATATATATATATATATATATATATATATATATATATATATATATATATATATATATATATATATATATATATATATATAACAGGCTGGATTACCCAATAGGCAAACTAAGCACCTGCTTAGGGCACCAGCTGGGGCACCCAAAAATGAGAAATTACATTTTTTTGTGTTTGTTTGTTGTTTTTGTTTATTACATGTGTAGGGGCACCATAATCTTTTCAGTGCTTAGGGCCTCTAAAGGTCTTAATCAGGCCCTGATATATACATTGGTTAACTCTTTCTTAAACAGTTCAAAACGAGCACGGAGGTTTCACTTTAAAAGAAACACTGATGAAGAAATTCTAAATCAAGATAAATTGGAGGCTGTTATTTCAATGAATTGTAATGTTCTAAGTGGCTTTAACTGAATTGACTGAACTGAAGGTGAAACTAACAATATTATATTTTAAGTGGTATAGTTCTGTCAGTAAGATTTTATGAAATATTAAAGCAACCATCTCTTTCTATTTTAAACTAGGTTTTATCATGATATATAACTATTAAGATTCATTATTTAATCAGTCTCCAGTAAATTTATTTAAACTCTGAAGGCAGATTACGCTAAGGCATATTACGCTGGAAAAATTAACTATGATAAATTAAGTGCAATTATCTGTGCTAAAATTAACTCATTGACACATCTTGAAATACTATGATGGAAATTGAAAGCCCGTCTACAGAACAAAATAGAGGATTTAAAAATGTCATGACCTTATCTTTGCTTTAAATACCTTTTTGGGGCATGTATAAACACGCTCGTAACTGTATGGCCAGGATTGTGCTGATGCACCATTAAATCCTATACACATACATACATACATACATACATACATACATGCATGCATACATACATACATACATACATACATACATACATACATACATACATACATACATACATACATACATACATACATACATACATATAACTGTCAATGGCAGTTACTGTGCAATCAGTGAACACACATACTATATAAATGTCGGTGGTAGTTACTTGTACAATTACTGAAGTTTTTGTCCTGTCGTTGACCTTTGTCTGGCATGGGTCGTCTCTACCTGTGTAATTTAGCCGTTGGAAATAAAAAAACTGAGCGTCACTAATTATTAGTAAACACTGAGTTGACACCAGACATCATCTCCGGGCTACGGGTAGGGTGCATAAGAAATCTGATTTCATAAGTGATTGTCGGGTGGTGGGTGGGATAACTAGTAAATAAGGCTACGACCAGAGAGCGAGGAAAGGGACCTGAAATTAAACAAAATCACCTAATTGCATTGTTAAAAATGTAAGTTATGCTTTCATGTGAAAAAAGATGGAACCGATCATTGCATTGGGGGGAGGGGGCTAGGGTTTTAACCCCCCCCCCCCAGCTTTAACCACATTTTTGCTCTGATTTATAGAATAAAGAACTAATTATATCACTTAAATATTATTTTTTAAAAAGTATCCTGAGGTGAAAGAAAAAAATTCTGATTGGAAAGAAAATCCTAGTATCCTCACTCACCCCTACGCCAGAAAAGGAAATGGTCGGAGCAGCCATGGATGCTTCAAGATCCGAGATGCTATAAGCGGATATACATGAGCTCGAGTATATACCGGCAGGATAATATTTTCATGGATAGACATATGCATGTCACGGCTTAGAGAGCTAAACAAATGTGTGTATTATCCTGTTGCAAATAAATATGTACCGTTCTACCTTAGATTATAAACCATCAGGCAATGAATTTAACACACAAAATTTTAGAAATGAAATATTCAATTATTTTTTTATTATTATTATTATTTATTGAATCGAACTCGAGTCTTCAGAAATGTTCTTATATTTTCTTATACATTTTGGATAACATTCGTAGTTGTATGTATTATTAAGCCGTTGGAAATTGTAGATACTGTTTGCTTGTTTTTATTTAGTTTATAGTTTTTCCTAATAAAATGTGTTAAATTCCTGTTGTCCCAAATTTCCATAGTAACGGTCTCAATGAAATAAAGTGCCGTGCATATGTGAAACATATAGTGCACAGTTCGGGTATTTGGCTGTTCAATTTCGATTTGAATTTTAGGATGCTAACAGCGAAATAATCGCCTTGGGATGTAAAAAGCACTTTCTTTTATAAATTCAAAAGTTACAATTAAAAAAACGAAAGAAAAAGAACAGATGCATCGCACACAAAGAAAGGTTTCAGACGGTCTCCAGTAGCAACAATAGTTCTCAGCCGGGGGGGGGGGGGGGGGGGGGGGGGGGGAATACAACCGTCGTGGTGTAACCAATCAAAACTTGACATTGACGGTGTGTGAGGTCTTCGTGCTGTTAAAGCCTGCACTGCGTTCACTGTTGGGAGAATGTTAATAGAAAAGTGATAGCAAAGCGGCTTGTATATAGTTTTAATTGTCGACAAGGAGTACACGCGTTTCTATTTACACCCAGTTTGCAGTTCTCCTCTCTCAAACAGACACCATTTTGCACCGAAGTAATTCAAGAAGTTGAATAAAAAGCGTTAAATGTGGCTGATTACAACAGTTGGAGAAATTCTTTTCAAGAATTCTGAATAATATAGTTTTCATTAAGAAATGAAAGACTCTATTAAGGGAGCTACAAACATTATGGAAGTAACCAAAGCCAGCTGTGATGCTGTGCCAAATAACCACGATTCAGACAAACACACTGCGTATATAGACTTATCCAATAAATGCAGAGAGTTTTACCAGGCCAGGCTGATGGCTGCTGAAGCTGTGAAACACAAACTGGACAGTAACAGTGACAACCGTAACTGGACGCCAAAAAAGAAAAATTCCATTGATACTGCCATGGAGACCCTTAGAACTGAAATGGTATGCATCCCTCTCTCTCTCTCTCTCTATGTATGTATGTATCTATGTATGTATGTATGTATGTATGTATGTATGTATGTATGTATGTATGTATGTATGTATGTATGTATGTATGTATGTATGTATGTATGTATGTATGTATGTATGTATGTATGTATGTATGTATGTATGTATGTATGTATGTATGTATGTATGTACACATATATAGTCTACTTGTTTGTCTGTTTGACTATCGAAATACTTTGTAGGACTGACTTTCTGTATTGATATATATTATAACTCGGTAAAGGGTAAGGATATCCAGAGGCATTGTACTGTTGCAAATGCTGTTGTGCTGGAACGTTTTCACATACGAACCAAGAGAGAGAGAGAGAGAGAGAGAGAGAGAGAGAGAGAGAGAGAGAGAGAGGAGGGGAACTTTTTCACATACAAACCGAGAGAGACTTTTTTCTGCCATTCTAAAAATAGATTTTTTTTTTAAAATCTCATAATCCCCAAATGTATCCAGAAATGTCTGGAAAACACAAAGCTGTCTGGCTATTATGATTGGTTTATACTAGACAGAATCACGGTAGGAATGGAAACACAGAGAAACTTGTCAAAGTTAAGGAATATGTCTTTTAAATGATTTCTTATTTTTGTTTATTCATCTTTCTTTTCTATTTGAAACCATTTTATCTTCACCATGGTTTTTTTTTTTTTTTTTTTTTTTTTTTTGATACCTACCCACATAATAGACTTAACATTAGCTGTGATGGAAAGGATTAAAGGATTTGATGGCCTGTTTATTTTTGCGTATGAACAATTAGCACAGTAAACGATAACAAGGTAGCAGACATATTACATCACATTAGCTATTTCCTTTTACCCTCAGACTTAGTTACATAGATTTAATGGCTGTGGCTCAAATATGGGTCACCGAGTGGTTTGTAAGTCTTCCTACTTCAGGTTAAAGACTCATTACTTAGAACCAGGAAATCTAGACATGTGATGGTTCCTACAGCTCTCTACAGTATTACCATGCACATTTTGTTTTAATTTGCCACGTAGTTTTCAACATAAGCACGTTCTTTTGTATCCCATATAATGTTGATTAGAATGGTAAGTAAAGGACCGTCGTGCGCAACTTTTAATCTGCACTATACAGCCAGGATTGTCAACTATTACCGTAGAGTTCCGTCTGCTGGTTCTAGACGTTGACAATTTTTTAAAAAAATGAATTTCTTCGACAAGAGCCTTATTGTAAGAATGTAAATATATTGTTGTCAATGTGATATTTTCTTTTTGTTCATATAGTTAATACGTACTCAATTTGGGTAGATGCAAACAGGCTCGCCGACAGAAACTCCGGGTCCCATGGCAGAGCGGTCATGTGCCCCAAAACTAGTTTAATTTTTTGTATATAAAAAACTGTGTACAGTTTTGCATATAAAACCTGTAGTAATATACCATAACTTAGACTCTTGCAAGGAACAAATTTTAAAGTTTACTGCAGAGAGTAATTTATTTTTATGGCTAAGTTGACGGCGGACCCTTAGAAATCGCAGGGCCCCTGGGCAATTGCCTCCCCCCCCTCCCCGGGCGGGGCTGGATTCAAACTGGTTATATTATACACAGAGTTGTTACTATCTCTAACAAAAGAAGGCACAAGGTTACTGTAAAAGGATTCGTGTAAGAATTCTTTTCCTCTGATATTCATTTGATGTTTAAATCGCCTCATTTCGTGCGACCTTAGGCTAATTTGGTAGCTGGCATGTGTTGCTTTGTCTGTGATCGGTATGTATACATGAGTCGCTTGCTAAATGGGCAGTAAAAAGAGTCACAATTTCTTTAGCAATTAATAGGACTTTTGAAGCAGTGATAGTGACTAATATAGTAAGTACTGATTCGACTGACCATCGTTTGCGCTGACCATCGTTTTTGTTTAGTTCCTTTCGCTTCCTTTTTTCTGTTTTGCTTTCTTTTATTAACAGCTGTATCCTTTGTGAATTTATTGTTTTCTACTTTACCTTGCATTTTTGTGAGTTAAATGTTTAAAATATTTTAATACTTCATTTCGTGAATTATTGTTTTCTACGCCACGTAAAACAGAATGAACCTTAAACCGAAGACCGAGGGACAACATTTTGGCCGTTTTAGAGCCGTGGCTGGTATATCGATTAGTGTTGGAACTGTCTTACTGGGACCAAATAATTTGGCCAGTATGCAGAGGATATCGGGCTTCTGAGGGGCCGGTGTAGGAAAGTGTCACTGTACTCTGTGCGTGTGTGTATGAACACTCCCTGTCCGCCCCTCAAAATTCCCGCCCTTCTGCCCCACTGTGCGCCCCTCTGTCTTCTTAAACTGCAAAATTAGCGTCTTTATAAACACTAAATTTTCACACGTCTCCTTAGTTACGTTGGTTGTTTTAATTGCTTTTTCAAACTTCAATCACTGGCTTAACTGATTGCCATACTCTACTCTGATTAAACACCAAGCGGCAAGTTGTGTCTAAGTGCGAGCTTAACTTGAAAATAAAAGGGCTGACCGCCAGCGATCCGGCTTGGAAGCGTCTATCTCATTATAGTTCACAAACCGCTAGAATGACCTTGCTTGTTCTTTTGTTCTTTTCTGCCACATTAAATAAGTGTCAAGCCTAAATATTCTGGGCATACGCCATATATATAAAAACTAAGGTTAATATAAAGATTTTAAGGGGAGTGCGGGTATTTATAAATAATTTACAGTATCTCTTTGCGTAATCTAATTAGGGGCAATGTAGTCATTTATTAAGTTGTTCATTTATTAGAACAATTGTTTACATATAAATCTTTACTGAGAAAGCAAATGAGCAAATTAAGAAATTATAATTAGCGTGCAGTGACACAAACCTCTATCACACAGTAATAACGACTTTCTTAGTATAACAACGCCATAATAAACCATCGCAAATCATCAAACCATCAAAATGAGAAGATACCCTTTTATATGCTTTGTAGGACTTAAAAGTTAATGCATCAAATTCAGGACAATGATTATTGTTTTGAAAACGTGCTAGGTATTTTGTAGAAGAAGAAAGAAAAATACCCCCTTTCCTCCCCCACCCCACCCCAACCTTGATGTATAAATTATTCGCAGTGAGATCATCAGCTCAACATATGGCCCATAGGTTGGTTTGTTTAATTCTCGCTGATTTATACTAAGCGTCTTATTACGACTAATTGCTGGTGTACATACTGCTTTGTATTTATTAAGACAGATAGGAAATTCATGAAAATCTACAGGTTTCAAAAGCTTAGATGATAATATCAATAATAGTAATAATCGTCTTCATTGTTAGCATTATTATCACCATCATCATGAATATCGTCATCATCGAAAGTTATTATTCCTTGAGTCATAGTAATCTTTAGCTAGGGGTATATAAATTCATTCCGATAAAATCTTACAAACAACACAACATAAACACGAAATCATGCAAGGAGAACTAAAACTGATGACATAGACGATGCGAAGTTCTTTTCTTTTTTTAAATGACTATATTACAACATGTCGTGTTCGTGAATTTTGGCTTTTTCCTTGTAAGATGCAGTTTCATGTGACGAAGAACAACCCTCAATGCTATTCTATGAACTTTCTTTGTATTATTTATGTGTTGTAAACACATCCAGACTTGATAAGAGACAGAAATTTAAAAGTATCAATACGCTTCTTACATAATTCACTTACCTGTTCGATTGACCATGTATGTTATAGACTTGAATTGTAATATCAGATATAATGATTTGTATCCAATGATAAAATATCGCCCAAGAGGGCTTCACCAATTTGGTGTTTTTGTTACTTATCTTCTGTTCTCTGTGTCTTGAATGTTTATCAAGGACACTATTTCACTATGTTTGTTCATGTTTGCAGCACAACTAGTTAAGTTCATATGCATATCCAAGTCCAAGTATACCTGCAACAAACCGGTTGTGATTTACAGATGTGTTTGTATGTGTTTATTCAGACGTGCAGGCCCGCCGAGAAGAGGGGGGGGGGGGGGGGGCAATTTACAAGGGGCCCTGCGATTTCTAGGAGCCCGCCGTCAAGTCAGTTATAAAAAAATAATCTTTCCGGTGAATATTACATTTGTTCCTTTCAAGATTTCAAGAGCCTAAGTTATGGTAGATTACTATAAGTTTTATATGCAAAATTGTACACAGGTTTTTATATACAAAAAAATAAAAAAATTAACTAGTTTTGGGACCCATGACTGTTCTGCCCAGGGGACTGGAATTTCTGTCGGCGGGCCTGCAGGCGTGTTTAT
This sequence comes from Margaritifera margaritifera, assembly GCA_029931535.1. Classification (NCBI taxonomy): domain Eukaryota; kingdom Metazoa; phylum Mollusca; class Bivalvia; order Unionida; family Margaritiferidae; genus Margaritifera; species Margaritifera margaritifera. The sequence continues at coordinate 1,966,401 of JAQPZY010001348.1, read as the reverse complement.
TTGTACTTGCATTCACCCATGAAGTCTGCAAGTACAGACGCGGTGAACAGCCGTGGCAAATCTGCTTTTTCGCCTATTGAGGGCATATCTTAATGTCGGTCTCAATTACACAGTATAGATTGGTCATGCAATTACACAGTATAGATTGGTCATGCAATTACACAGTATAGATTGGTCATGCAATTACACAGTATAGATTGGTCATGCAATTACACAGTATAGATTGGTCATGCAATTACACAGTATAGATTGGCCATGCAATTACACAGTATAGATTGGCCATATGTTTGTTCCACTGTGTTCTACGTGCAAACATACGCGGTTGCCTTGACCTAATAATCGTCTTAACGGTGCTTTTGTATACATGGAAATATAGCAGCATTGGACTTAATTATTAGATTTATTTTAGAATTATATTATCTGATCAGTACAATGGTATTTCAACTGTTAGCTACAGTTTATGTTTTTTTTGTTGTTGTACTATTTGATGTACCTTAACAAATATTTACATCATTTAGCTTTATATTTTTCTTTACCAGCAATATGGTTTTTGATTGTTGTATTAATGTATTGGTTAAGTATCCTTCTGTTGTTAAAGGGATAGAACCTAATCCGGAAACCTGGAGAAATCATCTTACTATTTCCACCTTAATGTACAGAGTCTTAGACTTAAAATTGATTTGGTAAATGTGAAGGAGTTTGATGTATTGATATTCATTGAGACATGGCTTCAACAGAGTATTCTGAATTATGAAATAGCTATTTCGAACTACTCGGGAAAAAAATATTCCGACAGTCTAAGGTCCGAGTTGGACCTTCCTGATCTTGAATGTATCTGGATAGAAATAAACATTAAACTGAAGAAATTGTTTGGAATATACAGATCGCCCAGTTGCGACGTAGCTGTTTGGAGTCGTCTCGAATTAGGAATAGAGAGAGCGCCACAAACCCTGACTATTTAATTTTAATGGAAGATTTTAATGAAAATTGTCCCATTTCAAATGCCAAAATTTCACAGTTGTGTCAGTCAAGTAATTAATCTTCACCAGTTAATAACGAACCGAACGAATTTTACAGAATATTCTGAGACCCTGATTGACCTTATTTTGCTTATTTTGGTGTCAAACCCTGATTTCGTGCACTCTGGTGACGTTTTGGATCCGTTTCACGCTGAAGGTGTTCGGTATCACTGTCCTATATATGCTACTTGTAAATGTATCGTCCTTAAATTATCATGCTTTCAAAGAGAAATCTAGTTATACTACCAAGGGAATTATACTCATTTGAATTCAGTACTCCTGTCTTTCTCTTGGAACAGTGTAATTAATGAAAATGATGTCAATGTCAGTGTTGATAATTTTATAGATATAATACAGGATGCAGTAAGGAAATGTGTACAAAACAAACGTGTTACTATTCGCAATAAAGATCCACCTTGGTTGCATAATAAAATTGGGAAACTATTAAGGCAGAGAAAACGATTGTACGATCAAGCGAAACGTACTCAAAATCCCAGGCAATGGTTTCTTTACCGGCAAAAGAGAAACTTGGTTATTAATGAGATTAGGAAGTATAAATATAATCATTACAACACTCTGATGGAACGAATCAGGTCTTCACATGGTAACCCGAAAGACTGGTGGAAACTAGAGAAATTCAAAAAGGTCAAAAAAGAAATCTTGCGAATCTTTGATTGTAAATTATATAGTTATAAGTGAGGACGAAGAAAAGACAAAAGCTTTCAATGATTTCTTTTGTGAACAGTCAAATATAAAAACCGAAAGTTTCCCTCAAATTCCCGAACTAGTCCTACAAGATTTATCTTATCCTGATATTGATAAGATTGCAGTAACCGAGGATAATGTTTATAATGTCTTAGTAGGTCTAAATCCATCGAAAGCATGTGGCCCTGACTTACTGCATCCTAAATTACTAAACAAATTGCACAAGGAATTAAGTATCCACTGTTCTGCATATTCAGCATCTCCTTGCAAACCTCAGTGTTTTCAAATCACTGGAAATTAGCAAATGTTGTGCCCGTGAATAAGAAAGGTTCCAAAACCGTTGTGTCAAACTATCTTTACTTTGTATTTTATCTAAAGTTTTTGAGAAATGTGTATATAAATATGTAAGTAACTACACTGTGCAACATGAGTAGTTGGATAATGGGAGTTTTGGATTTTGGTAGCTGATATAGGTCAAAGCCTTTTATACCCCATGATTTTACCCTCGAATCACACACGAGTGCATCATCGCACAAGTGCGTGAATCCGTGGTGAGCCTTCCATAGTGTGCGCGCACAAGTGAAGTTACTTAGTAGTAAGCCCAATGCACCGGTAAACAGATTGATATACACTGTTTGTAAATCGATTACCTGTTTTTGGTCGCAAACGCCTCGGTTCCGTATCTGTGCGCGGAGACGTCAGTTGTTTTCGATTTCCACCAGCAATATTTCGTACTCAGCCATGCTAATTATTTTATCCTCGATAACCACCGAGTACAGTTTACTAATTGCATTAAGACTACTTTGTGCTGCCGCGAGAAGTTCTGAAGAGATACGTATTCGCGAATGTAATCGTATCGAAAATATTTTACTAACACCTCCAAAACACCGGTTACTATTGATATGGCTCTGACAACAATTCCGATTGGTGTACATATGATAGTTGCTGTGCTCACAATTCCAGCAACACCAGGGCCAACGGCTGTTGCCACGGCAAGCCCACAAATAGCATCAAAAACCACACACACGCGTTTGTATTTTCACATGCTAATGCAATGATTCCAAGCTGGCTTCGAGTTGGTATTGGTACACAATCAGCGTGGACCCAACTCTCGATTTCTATTTGACCCTTAACAAGATTATATTTCATTGTATTCGAGGTTTTTTTAATGCCATAATTTTGACGCAGATATTTATCGACAAGTGGAACGAAGTTGCTATCAATGTTAGCATCACTGGTCAGCTGATCCAACACACCCGTCGGAAAATTCCGTAACCTCATCACCGCGGTCAAAATCCATAACTTGTATGCAATGATAAATCTAATGTCAAATAGAAACACCAAAGATGGTTAAGTACCCGAGTGGAAAGATGTGAAATGCTTCAAATTGAATTTCATCTCTAGCAACCAACGATATTGCTGTCGTATATATGACAGATTTTGAAAGATCGGTGTCTGATTCGTTACTCATTCACCAAGCTGATTATTTTTCAGTGATGTTAATTGTGCGCTGTGGTTTTTCGCTAATTCCACCACAGTAAAATTCATGGTGGTCAAGCAGCCTACACGGAATCTATTTACCCTTGTGTTTGTTGTGTCGGTATACCATTTGTGGACAATCCTTTATCCACACATAATGACACCTCTGAACCATCCACGTGGCTTCATAATAACAACTCAATATTGTACCGCCTGCATTAATCTTTGTTTTGTAAATGTGGGGATAACCGAATTAATTGCGGGCCTTTATTCCAAGCAAACACATTGACGGCAATGTCAGGGTTGAGTCGTTAAAACTTGCTAATATCCGTAACCTGCATAGGAAATTCAATATTACAAAAATTGAATTCATTCAGATGTTGTTTGTAATTTCGAGGCTGATCTGTATTATCGTCCGCGGGATGCCTTGCAGACGCAATCGCCTATTTAAAACATTCGTTGTGATCATTTTCACCTTGATTACTTACGCGAAAAGGCTTGTTGGGGGAAAAATAAAGCTGAACTTGTAAACATCTGGAAAGCATCCATCCTGAGGCTCCTCTGGAATATTTTTCAAACCTCTCGAGGATCGTTGCATAATCTTTGTCGATTTCATTATTGATGACCTCAGTGTCTTTATGGTTTAAAATTACACGGGCATCACTATGAAACTATGGCTCTGATATTTTAAATGGTGCGGTTGCATAGCCAGGCAAGGTAAATTCCACATTGAGAACAATGTCAAACTTGAATAAGAACAGCAGCGCTGTCTCACCCACGTGCGGCAGCGTTAATATAGTTTCAGGACGCATATTTGATGCAAGTTTTACAGCGTCTTTGTTTGGCTTATAAACAATTGTAATACTCGCCCAGTAATCTTGAAGATCACCAGAGCGTTGGTATAATTTGAATTCTGGAACATTTTGTTGGTGAACATACTCGACTGCTTCAGCGACGATAGTGGCTGCGATACGTCGACCGTTTTGTTCATCTTCGACTATATGTACAATTTCTGCCCACTTGGCTCGTGGACTAATTTTGATATTTAATCGTGCTGCTGTTGCACAAAGCTCTCTTACGATCTGACGCGGTTCGACTATGATACCTAATAACGCAAGTATGTCCGCTTTTCTTGCGCCTCTTGGTATTTGTACGTTACACTCGCGCGCAGATTGTTTCAGTTGTTGTACTGTTCACGTTGCCGTTGTCATTGCCTTTGTAACCGGCTATGGGTTATCCGGGGGAAGTCGTTGAGGCTCATTTGCGAGTCCTAATAACTCAAGAATGTCAGCTTTTCGTGTACTCCTTGGCATTCGTATTCCACGCTGTCGCGCGAGTTGCCATTGTTGAATCACACTCAGCATACTGGTTTATAATGGTAAATCATTCTCTAATTGCAAATTCCGTCAATAAATTGTTTAAGAATATTTACTTTACCAGGATCAGAAACTGTATTCGCTTCAATCCTAGTTATTATTTCATTTACTTTTTTATCTTTTTCAGCGGTGTTGACGTCGTCGGGTGTTTTCTCAGCGTTGTCGGGTGTTTCTACAACAATAGGTTCTATATTTGTTGCGTTGGTGAATCTTCGCCGGCGCTCGCGATAATACTCGCAAATAGATCCGCATGGTCGACAAAGCTGATTACGCGACTTTACTCCTATGCCGCATTTAAGACATGGTCGAGCACCTTGACGAACACGTAATGCGAGCAAATGTGATTTACAGTACTCGTAATGGCATGTTCTGCCGCAGAGTTAATGTTTTCCAAGGCATACACCTTTGCATTGATTGCGTCTCAATGCCATTGAACTTTTTATATTTTTACAAATTGTATTCTGTAATAGAAATAATCAACTATGTTTTCATGAAAATAATCATCTTTGCTTTCGATTGATGGTGTACGTAACTGTACGTGTGCTCCTCACCAAATGTAAGGGGTTGTAGACGTACTCGCAGTGGATAATATTTGATTGTACGACCATTCACTGTAAATTACTTTATCATCTGGGATAGTAATTTCCAAACTCTGAGCTGTGTGTCGTAAACAAAATTTTTCACAAGGATGCATCGACTGAGGATTACCGTAAAATAGATTATTATGCTTAAATATAATTTTCTTCAAGCCGGCATTTGACCAAATCACTGCACACTGATCAGTACACGCAAATACTATACCAACTCATAAATGACCTCCGCTTGTACAATGGCATCCGATAATGTAAAATTTCTTGCACTGCTGCTTGTATATTGACTCCATAGTTTCGGTGTCTTTGCATGTGAATCTCTTTTCACAAAACTCATAGCATTGCATATCCGGCTTACGCTCTTCATATTCTAGAAGTTTCAAATTCTCACGAAAAATTATCTCTGATTCCATATGTTATAGTGCCGAAGGCATCTCTCTAATTAATTTATTCTTGATGATCTTCGCTACTGCTACTATATTCGCTTGTTGTTTCAATGTCATCATTCGCTTCACAATCTACACTAGGCGGTCTAATTATCAACTTCAGTGACTTCATTTTATCTTGCACAATATCATATACCAGTAATATCTATTAGGTTGTTTTTTTTTTCATAAGATTGACCAAGTCTACATCGCTGCTGTTCCAAGATAATTCCTAATCGATTAATTTATCAAGATGCTCGGGATACGTATTTGAAAAATTATACAACATCTTTTGAGCCTCTTTCTCAAATCTGTATGATGCATTTAAGCGAAACAGTGATTGAGTCTTTTCTGTAACGTTATATGCACTCCATTGATCTCGTAGATTGATCCCATAATTGGCTATACTCATAAATTCTATATATACCGCTGTAATTGTTTAATATACAAAATATTCTCACACCAACTCTGCTACAGTCAGTATAAAATATTCTCACACTAACTCTGCTGCAGAGAAAATTATATTTGCAGAATATTTTATACAGTGTAGTGGCGTCAATAATCTTATTCCTGCAGTAGTAGTCGCATAGAAAAGTGTAGTATAGCCACAATCAATAATATAGTCCTGACTGCTGAGTAACTTCACTTGTGCGCGCACACTGTTGGAGGCTCACCACGGGTTCGCGCACTTGCGCGATAATGCACTGGCGTGTGATTCGAGGGTAAACTCATGGGGTATAGAAGGCTTTGACCTATACAAGCTAGCAAAATCCAAAAGTCCCATTATCCAACTACTACATGCTATAATTTAATCAATCAGGTTTTTCACCATGTGATTCGACAACACATTAGCTAACAGACATTTACAATACAATTTGTTTTGCGCTAGACTATGGTAAGGAGGTTAGGACCGTTTTCTTTTATATTAGCAAGATTTTCGACCGAGTTTGGCATAAAGGGTTGTTCTTAAAACTAAAACTAAAAAAATATTCGTGTTCATGGAAATTTGTTATTATGGTTTCAAAGTTACTTACTGTCAAGAAAACAGCGAGTTATTATAAATTATAAATCCTCAGATGTTCGATGCATCAACGCTGGAATCCCCCAGGGGTCCATCTTGGGACCCTTATTATTTTTTTATTTTTATCAATGATATTGTAGAGGATATAGAATCACCGATTATACTCTTTGCTGATGATACAGAATTGTATATAATAGTTGATAATCAGATCTTAGCTGGTGAAATCTTAAACTCAGATATTGAAAAGATATATGAATGATCCAGATTTTGGCTAGTTACATTTAATCCGGATAAGACTGAATCACTGCTAATATCAAGAAAACGAACCATAACCATCATCCTATGTTATACATGGCCGAAACAAACCTGCACGAGGTTACTCTGCACAAACATTTGGGCATTTTACTAGTCAGTGATGCCACTTAGCACGCGCATATTAAATATATTTCTGATAAATTCTGGGAGAAATTAAATTGTTTAAAAAGTTCTAAATTAAAACTGGATCGATTGTCTTTGGAAAAAAATGTACAAATCTAATATTGTCCCAATGTTTGATTACACTGATCACATCTCGGACAATTGTACAATGCAAGATAAAGAACTCCTAGAAAAAATAAATGTTGAGGCGATGATAATAATAACAAGTACTACCAGAAGTGCATCCCCTACACAACTGTACCGTGAAACTAATTTGGAAAGCCTAAACTCTCGCCGTTACAAACATAAATTGATTCAGTTATTTTAAATTTATCACGGATTAGCTCCCGTATATCTTCAAAATGTGACTCGACATTTATTTGTAGAACATGAAATCTACTCTACTCGATCAATAAACGTTATTAGACTTTCAATGTGTAGAACAACATTGTTCCATAATTTGTTTTACCCTCTACGATTCGAATATGGAACATGTTACCAGTAGAAGTAAGAAACAATCATTCATTGCATAATTTCAAAGCCTGTCTGAATCGAGAAAAAGAAATCACTCCATGTTATTATTATGTTGGTGATAGAATGTCACAGGTTATGCATGCTAGGTTAAGAACAAAGTGTAGAAGTTTAAATTACGATTTATATACGAATCATGTATCTAACTATAGTATTGCTCCTGCGGTGAAATAGAGAATGCAAAACACTTTCTTCTACACTGTCCAAAATACTCAGATCTTAGAGATCATATCTTATGCACACTTCCTTTTGCTCTCACAATTAAAACTTTATTATTTGGCAACCCTATGTTCTCTATAGAAAATAACACGCAAATATTTTGTCTTTGAAAAATTTCATTAGGATGACTATAAGATTTAAGTAATTAATTTAACTCGCAACCTTTTGAATTATATTAATTTAGTCCTATTTGTTTTTTTTGTTCTGTGTATGTATGTGTATTTATACTTTTCCTTTATAACTACTTGTACCAGCATCCAGATTCATGATGCTATATTTTTGGCTACTGCTGGGGAGACAGTGCTCTAATAAGCTCATGCTTTTTACTGAATCCCAAAAAAAAATCATATGTTCGTAACTGCATTTGCCAAATTTTATCAAAATAAATATGGTTTAAACTAAGATGAAGGCAGATTTTTGTGCTCTTTTGATTTTCCTTGGGCTCCTATCCTTTCTCATCAGTCACTAAAGTGCTTAGTCATCACTTGTTTATGAAGATCATTGCAACAATTCAATTGCCAAAATTAAAAGTCGAATACAATATGTAAGGAATGCAGGACTCAATCGACATACGAATGCAGTGACATAAATGAGTATTGGGGTTGGGATATTTATAGTAATGGTGTCTGCAATTCTATGTACGGCAAGATGTTAAGTGAATCAGGTTTAATTGGGGGTGGGGAGGGTGGACCCCAATCCATCATATTATTTGAAACATAGAATTCGGCCTTCAAATAGCTTGAAAGAAGTACTCTTGCTCTGATTTGTTGAAGAAGAAAAAAATGATATCCATCATATTAGTTGAAACATACAATTATTATCGGATAAGAGAAAAAATAATACACTGGTTGAGAATAAAATCCCAAGCCACCCCTCTATCCCTATGATTAAATGGTGTGACTGAGTTTGCATTCAAGTCCTTTTTTGTGGACACCTCGCAGTTCCATCCAAGCATATTTTTTCTGGTTAGAACTTTAGAGATGCTGCCCCTTTTTCCGAAATATAAAAGCATGTGTGTCTGTGTCCTCTGTCCCATTCCAGGATGTCGTTTTTGTGTACTGGGTTTTCCCTATTTTGATGATATATTATGCTCCAAAAGTTTTAAAAATTTGGGTTTGTAGGTTTGTACCTCTCCTCCCATAAAATAACGACACTTTGTTTTATTCTGACATTATGATCAATCGATACACCCTGCCAGGGAAAGAAAGTACGATGCGTTTAAATGAAGCATTGTATGCCTACAAAAATAGTCCAACAAAACAATTAGCTAAGTTAATGACAGTTGTCTGAACTCAATATTGTTGAGTTCGGAACTCGGTATTGTAGCCGACGATATGGAGTTAAGACAACTATCATTAATGCAGCTAATGGTTTCCTTTATTCCCATTATTAGGAGAGATGAAAGCGTAAGACAATTAATTTTCATGTCAAAAGGATCATTCATTTCGCGCTCGTGTTGAACCATTGGACTGACTGAAAGACAGTGTAGTAATTATTAGGGAACCAGATAGCACTGATGCAGCTCCACTGTTATGATACAGATAAATAGTGACGATGATGTACCACGCACGATATTGTGTCTTACTTGTTTTCTCGATTCAGGGTCAAAGACGTAACTATGCTGATATATTTTGTGGTCCGTCCCCGTTGAAATATGCTCGTTGCAAAAAAATGAAACACAGTTTGTCCATTGTAAAACAAGATCGCATTTTTTTCCACCTACTGTGGACATTTCCGATATTGGTGTTTGGTGGTCATTTAGAGATAACTTGATCTTGAGGAAATCTGTGACCTTGGATTGGTAATTTTCTCATACACAAACCTGGTCCAGAAATGTAGAGGCGCAAAGAGTGTGTGTATAGCTTTACTATCACAAATATCGAATGTATATTCCGCAGGTTTACCCAGTACGGGCTGTCCTGTGACGAAAGGGGAAACTTTGAAAGGAAGACAGGAAATGTCCAAAATCAGCCAATCACTTTAATATACAGTAGCGAAACTAGACCAATAGGAGATGATTTCCGTGATACGCCCCCACTCGTCCTCTAAACATGTAAATCGGTCAACTGTATTTGTGCCTATCACTCTCTTCTATACTCCATCCGCGAACTTAATATTTAGATACAAGAAAGCTTTACTAGTCGTTACTTCGGTACTGGCCGTGTTTTTTTTTTTTTTCTTTCTTTTTCTTTTCTTTTTATAACAGATCACATAGTGAAGTTTCGCTTGTTGGTTAGTTTGTTTGATGAATGAACCACTGTGCTGATTTTATCAGATGTCCGACGACTGCAATATCAGAACTCTTGTAAATATTCGATAATAACTATGGTCTCTTTATAGACTGACATAAATGAGTCAATACTATTATATTTAGATTACACATTAAACATGGAGAATATAAAATTATCTGAACTGGTGGAGGATATATTAGATTTAAGATACATGTATATCGCTTCGTATCAGTCTTCTGAGCAAGTACGCGTTAGGCTTAGTTCGACAGACATGTTCACAAAAACAAAACTAATAAAACCCACAACCTAAATATAAGTAACAAATAGATGTTAAGAGAGAGACAGAGACAGAGAGGGGGGAGAGAGAGAGACAGACAGACAGACAGAGAGAACTTTTAATTTGTGACCATTTGTAAGAGTTGCGTCCCTTTTTCCTTGGAATGAAACTTGGTCATGCATATTTTACCGGCACATTTCTCATCAAAGTGTTAAGACAGCTTTAGTTTTATTTTTTTATAGAATACATAATCTTGCATATGGAAAACCAATGACAAATCTAAGACATACAATACAATACTGACAAAAATCTATTTTCTATGTCGAATTCCTTTAACTACTTTTTGGCCGGTGCACTAAACATCGGTTAGGACGAACTTTGACATGGATGTCTTTGCACCCTAATAATAAGATTTGACGCGACCTGTGTCTTTAATCAAAGAAAAGGATTAAATAGGTTAATCTTTCCTTTAGCGAAGTAGTTCTGTTGCAGAGACTTGAAGTTTGCACCCCATGGGATCCACGTGAGACATGCAGAAATACATCCAGTTTTTTTATGCGTGTGTCAGTTTGTACTAATGCAAAATGATTCCATTATTTAAATCAATGAATACTTAATTACAACTCAAGTTTTATATATATATATATATATATATATATATATATATATATATATATATATATATATATATATATATATATATATATATATAGCACCAATGAGCAGATGTATCTATACCAGGTAACAGTTTAAATAAAGATTGTTTCAGATTGAATTATATAAAATATGAAATTAGGCCTTCTTAGTAATATCATAGTTGTAGCAGCCCCACTATTAAAAACCAAAAAGCCGTATGCTTTGTATCACATCCTTGTCACCGATTAAATTTCTTCCGTTTTGTGTTCAAATGTAACACTGAGCCTGAATCCAATGCAGTCTATACCAGTAGGCAAAAGAAGGTCTTCAAAAATGGATGAAGCCAAATTACCTGTATTAAATATAAATATAAAGACAATACAAATCGAGCTTGGGGACCGCATAGAGTCTTATCATCTTTTGATGCTACACTAACCATCAGGAGGAGTTTTCCTGGTGGAACTGGATGTTACCTTCATTGTACTAATACAGTCTTATGAGAGGACGAATGTTACAATACAGAATCTAACGCTAGAATTGATGATAATGTATATTTACTTTTCTGGGATCAATTGTAAAATGTTACCTTTACTTACAGGCGTCACTGATGGAACAGGATTTGTCGCTGATGAAGCAACTTTTGACCCTGAACGAGAAGATAGAAGAACTCAAATGGCAGCAGAAATTCTACTACAGCCAAACTTCCATGCGCGGGATTTCACGTGATCTCAACGAATCTGATTGGTCAGTTTCTGAAACAGACATGTACGATTCGGAACGCGAAATGCCACGGAAGTACCCGACACCATCTACCTTATCTCTTCAGTCGTGGCTCAGTAAGAGAGAAGACTTCGAGGAAGACCAAATTGAAACACATGAAAACATCTTGAATCTTAGATTACACTCTGACAATAATAATTCTTGTGAAAAAAGGCACGTGCGATACCTAAGCAACGGAAAAAGATCCGTTGAAACAGAGTTTCTAGTTACTTGTGATGTAAATGACAGTCATGAAGAACATAATTCGTTCGACTCGGGAATATACGAACCAGTCAAATCTAACGACACAGCAGTGTAGCTATTGCAAATGGACATTATCGACGAAGATTAATATACGTATTTATCTAGAGTATATGTTAATCTAGTTCAAATTACTTTTGAAACAGGAATCCACTGATTTCACATTCCATGTCTATGTTACGATTTCATGAACGTCAGTTTTCCTGGCATACTGCAACACAAAAGTGGTTCAGCTTGTACAGTATAAGACACGTTGGCACCAAACAGATGGTGCACTTTCTCATGTATTCTCTACTTGTGGTTGGACCAACCACTAGCTCATGTGTGAATTTCGGACACCAAGTGAATTTCGGACAAGTGGTGTCATGCTTTGCAATGCAAATGTTTGACACAGCACGTATATGTATGATTAACATGAAATAGAAGTAAAATTCTGAAATCTTTGGTAGTAAGATGTCGCACACAATTTTTGACAAATGGTCTTCTAAACCATTATATAAATGCAGATGTCTTCTGAAATGCAAAATAATAATAATAATAATAATAATAATAAAAATAATAATAATAATAATTGACGATGTTTTTCTGACTGAACAAAAAATGCATTTTCAAATTTCAACCGCATATCAATTTTGTTTTAAAAATATTGAGCCAAAAATGACCAATATATATATATATATATATATATATATATATATATATATATATATATATATATATATATATATATATATGTATGTATGTATGTAAAAGATGAAAAGTTTCAGAACTACCTTCCTATAATACTGCGTATTCGGTCACTTATTCTTTTATGACTGTTAGTAATTCCACAAAGAAGCAAATGCTTCTAATACAGGGCTTTACAGACACTTATAGACTCATAGAGGCATTCTATTAATTACATAGCCATTGGTCTTGCGAATCTCAGACCAAACCAACAAATATTTGAAACTTGCTAGGCATCGGGCTAAAAATATAGTGATACATACAGTGTAGGCAAACTGCATAATGATTTTCATTTATATGTCCATGGAAACTGCAGTCTCGGAACTAGTTAAGAACCACCATTATATGAGGTCAAGGTAATATTTTTCAGACTCAATATACATTGGAAACATCAATATACATTGGAACAATATCTGATCTTGTGTATTTTCGACCACAGATGGTGGGTAGCGGGAAAGTAACAGATTCGTTGGAAGTCAGTCAGTGCAAATGCTTATCTATTGCAGAAATTAACAGAACTTAACTTGAAAACTATATTGTATTATAAAATAATAATGATGTTTCAAGATTTATTTAGTTTTCTTATCAGCTGGACAGAATGCATTAATTATTCATAACAATAAAATTGATATGGAAACTACTCATTATTTTCGTCTCTGGTAATGTAATGTTAATGCTTTTCCACGATCTACAATCCTGTACTTTTTCTTAATATAAAAATTGTTAAAAAGTTCTAAATTTATTTTTAAAAATGTGTATTAGTTTAGATCATTTCTCTCTTTCTCTCTCTCTCTCTCTTCGATTGATCGATATATATATATATATATATATATATATATATATATATATATATATATATATATATAAGAAAATACATTAGCTATTTACTAGATGCATATCAGAAGAAGTCAGTCATTTATGCAGGTTGAAAAAGTGCAGTACAAAATTATTGACCTTTACTATTTCCATACATTTTGCAAGCCAAATATACAATAAAAAATATCAATCTAGGGAATATTTAGTGGATAAAAATGATTTCAGATTGATTTGTAAACCTAGATCCTTGAAATTTTAGCTTAAAAATGTTTTGAAACATTGAAATATATGGCCACAAAGACATATAGATTCGCTTTTTATATTACTGTCGCAGATATTACAATATTAAGCTCTTCGTCGAACTCTAAGAAAAAATATACTTGACTGCAGATACACAAAAAATTAGATTACAAACGTTGAATACATCTTATTTATTTCTATTCACAACCTTATATCATCACAATCATTTTATTATAGGGTGATCCTGACTTTGTTTCTTGTATCCGAATTCATTCCCTAGGAGGGTACACTTGACACCTTTACAGTGGCCGCTTTTTGAATTTAATAAGGGACTATACTGGACGCTCAATACAAAAGATCAACTTCACATGTAAGAAGAGGCGCTATCGATAGATTGGTCTTCCAATCTTTCAGCTCGTATCTTGTATATATTAAATGTTAGTATCTATAATCTAGTTCTCACATCATCTTTCACAATGATATAATCGGTTACTACCTTAATTTTAGCGCCATTCATGAATCCCCATTGTGGTACTAGGAAAGCATGCACACACACACAATACTTGGAGTAGCAGGGAAGCATACTCACACACAATACTTTTTTCTCTGAATAATAAAATGAAAATCAATTTCAATGCAACAGGAAGATGGGCTGTAGTCATTTACTATAAAAGTCACATTTGACAAATTCAATGGACGTGATTATGAATGATTGGTGGTTTGAAAATGACGCAAAGAAGCACTGATCAATTCAAAACTTGGTACTAAAAGGGTTAACTCCAATTTCTGTTTTGTTAATTGACATCTATATGATATATCATCTCAAGAAGCCGCAGGGGGCTTGGTATGTGCAATTTTTTTTTAATCATTGACGTAACTATTTGTCTGAAATGGGGTATATTTTAAACACGGAGAAGAAGATCTGTTCTACTACATTGGTGCTATTTATATAGCATTCAATTTGTTATTCCTGATTTTATCTTCAGTAACACACTTGCAATTATGAGTCTACACTGATCATTTTAAAAAGGATTCTTAAAAGAAAAATTATGAGGACTGTTGTCTTGCAGGCCATTGTACGTTATTGACATCGGTTCTCAAAATATCCGATTATATTTAGAACATCCTAATACAGAAACAGTGATCGTTTTCAATGGGAATATATCATCCGTGTATGCAAGAGTTGTGGTCCCTGGTTAAGGATATGATCCGTGCATGCAAGAGTCGTGGTCCGTGGTTAAGGATATGAGCGTTGTCCTCCGCAAGGGCAAGCCTTGGCTAAAATACTTGTAAAATAAATGTTTTAATTTCGATTGAGTGTGTGGCTGTGTGACATAATATCACACCCAAGTCTTGTATCTGAAGTTAAACATCAAAGTCAGTTTTACAATGTATTATTAATCTCTGTAGTGTTTTATAGTATATGTTGATCTCCAATTGTTTTCTGATTCATTTACATTCAATCTCAATCAGGAAATTTGGCATTTTCGAAATAATAGTATGTATGTATGCATGTATGTATGTATGTATGTATGTATGTATGTATGTATGTATGTATGTATGTATGTATGTATGTATGTATGTATGTATGTATGTATGTATGTATGTATGTATGTATGTATGTATGTATGTATGTATGTATGTATGTATGTATGTATGTATGTATGTATGTATGTATGTATGTATGTATGTATGTATGTATGTATGTATGTATGTATGTATGTATGTATGTATGTATGTATGTATGTATGTATGTATGTATGTATGTATGTATGTATGTATGTATGTATGTATGTATGTATGTATGTATGTATGTATGTATGTATGTATGTATGTATGTATGTATGTATGTATGTATGTATGTATGTATGTATGTATGTATGTATGTATGTATGTATGTATGTATGTATGTATGTATGTATGTATGTATGTATGTATGTATGTATGTATGTATGTATGTATGTATGTATGTATGTATGTATGTATGTATGTATGTATGTATGTATGTATGTATGTAGGGAGGCAGGCAGGCAGCTTGGTAGGTAGGTAGGGAGTTTTTTTTTTCTTCACAGGAGTTTGACGTTAAATTGTGTTTACTTTTTTTTCCTGCATTGTTTGTTGTGTTTTGTTGGTTTAACGGCATTTTAACACATTATTGGCTATATCATGGCGATGAAATGGGGGCTAAGTACATTTCCCAAGAACACTCTGAGACAGCCGACCTGAATTATAGCGGCTCTCTTTCTGGATCGTACCTTCTGTATAATAACGAGAGTTTGATATTAGATAGTGTTTACCTTTTTCCGGGATCGTACCCTCTGTGTTATAAAGAGAAGGCCGAACAGTGGCCATCTTTTTTCCCTTTAGATATAATCATTCCTAAAGACATTTCTTACCCATGCAAAAGTGTTGCTCGCAGTTTCTACGAATCATGGTTAAAAAGTAGTAACTCGGATTCTTGTATTTTTGGATTTAACTTTTAAAATTGTTAATTTCCATCTGCTCGTATCGAGTTACTAATCTTGTGTATATGCTTTTGGCCAATGAGAGCAGAAGATTTCATTAAGCGCTGACCCGGGTCTAGCCAGCTGTGAAAACTTCCGTCTCTTGTTTCTTGAATTGATGTCAGTAAGGGATGTCTTTAGACAAATTTGCGACATTTTTGATGTTATATGAAGTAAATACACGGAATGAAGAACCGTGAACAAAACAGCCTTTTAAGTCTACCTTAGTAATGTTGTATTAATTTGACTAATATCACAAGAACAGGGCTTTCAAGCCTGGAAATGTATTACTAGTGAAAAAACCCAAGAAGGAACGAATGTACATGTTGTATCCCGTTGTAGGTAGATTTACAACCTCATTCACAGGTAGATCCATATTCAAACAATTTTAACATCAATAAATCGCATGCAGATCACAGCCGATGTTATCTTCACGTCAAGGTGTTATTGCAGGGTGAACTGTATAAACTACTTCGTTTCTGCTGTCTCATGTCTGTCGTCGCTGTGCAGTATTTACTCATGTAGTCATACTAGTTGATGATTTGAAGCTAAACTTCGCCAGGTTAGACAACATTTTGAGTCCACAAGGGCCTGTCTTTTAGACATGTTGGAGGCAGCATCCAAAGTAGCATGCACTCTAGCACGGTACATGACCAACATGTTTGTTGGTTAGGTTCTACTCGGAAGACACTTAAGCGGTTTTGTATTTTGGTGTGTACGTTATAAATATTGAAATCAGACAACAAATATGAATCGTCTGAAAAAATCACAAAACAATTATAGATCGTCATTTTCAAGCTAGATCTAACGATAACAACGGATTTTTATACAAAATTGCTGTATTAGGTGATCATCAAGACCGAGGAGACATCAGGAAACAACACATTCTGAAACTGTATATTGTCTTCGAGAAATGTATTACAAAGCCATCATCAAATTGGGGAAGATTGTATGATTTGAAATGTTGATTTGTGTGTATCCATGAGTGCATATTACTTCATGCTTGTTTCCCTCTTTGTGTGTATCCATGAGTAATTCATATAAGCAGCAACAGTTGTTGTTGTACTCTCTTAATTAAAGACACAATGTCACTAAGACGTGGAACCAAAACGTCAAATTTTCGATAAGAACCTGACAAGTGAACCTGACAGAATACTATTTATTTAATCTTAAATGTGTGCATTGTCCTGGCGAATGATCTCAAATACCAAACAAAACAACAAACAAGAGATAACTATGTTTGAAAAAAGAAAAACTTTGACTGATGATGCCCCAGGGCCATAATTCTGCTCCTTTAAAGTTAGAAGTGAAAAGACAGACTGAGTGCGAATTACAAATCTATCAATCGTATTGAAGATCATATCTATAAAGAGGCGCAACTCGAAAACCAGAAAGCGAAATGAAGGATTCGAACTTGATTATTCGAATCTTTTTATATATAGAGACAAAGAATTGCGACAATTGCATGCATTCTAAACAAAATATGTTCCACATGATCCACACTAATTTTACATATTCAGTGAATTCAAAGCATTATTTTAAGTCGAAATACCAGTTCATCACTGACAGTTATTGACACTTGAACAAAAAAGAGAGATATATGCTAATTACTTATGTGTGTAATAAAAATATGCAAAGTATTTTTGGCTTCCTTGGTATATATGTGCAGACAACACCATAGTCCATCACCTTGGAACACGAATACTGGGGCATACAAGAATCGTGGAATCAAAATCTTGTCGGGCAAAGTATCCCTATTTAAACATCGAAAAAAAAATATGCTAATCCATTATGCGGAAAGAAGACGTGAAGTAAAAATATAAATGATTTCAAGGTAATTTGTTTCGATTATTCATTCAGATTATTCAATATGAAACATATATACATGTCAAATTTTGTATTGCATACAAATAACACAAATTCTATCAAAAGAATCTATCATTAAGTATATGCATCTGAACTTCTATATCAAGAATGATAAAGGCATTCCAAAAATTGTTATTTATGCAAAGAATTTGAAACTTTCAAATAAGATATATTGACTCGCGTTTTTGAAAGCCGTGCATAGGTGTTGCAATTGACATAAACGTGTCTGACTGTGTTAGAAATAATAACATTTGACCAGATACACAAAAAAGAAGATAACAAGCGTTGAATACATCTTTATTCCAAGTCGTTATTCATTACTACCATACTCGAGGGGGTCCTGACCTAGTTTCTTTATCCCAGAGCATCCCCCACGAACTGCTCTCGACACCTTTACAAACGCGGCTTTTTGTGTATTAAGAAGTAATATCAATACATTGGTTACTCTATCTATCAACAAAGCGTTCATACCTTTTGGAGAGATGGTATCAATAGATTGGTCGCCCTGTCTTTCAACAAATGCTTTTTGTGCATTAAAAGTTATCATCAAAAGCTTAGTTCTTCTACCTTTTGTCACAAAGGATACAATGCCTTATTCTAGTGGTAGTTTTTAAAAATATTTTTACCTATTACCAATTACTATAATGTAGAATGGTACCTCTAGACAACGTCAAGTTGCTTCTGTGCTCATTGGAAGTCATATGTCCAAAATACATGGTGTAATGACCAAAGTGGGAATGTAAAACTTAATTAAGATATCATCGAAGCATATTTGGCCAGGCGATGGTTAAACAACGACTCCGCAAAGTACTAACATATACTAACTGTCGCAAAAAAAGATTAACTCCATCTTCACCATTTTACTGTCAAACTTAATCTTCAGAGATATATCATCTCAACAGGCTACTAAGGGGTTTTGTAATGTCCTGTTATCTTGTAAAAAGTCATCAACGCACAAATAATTTAGCAATCATTCTTAGAGGAAGGGGATTTAACTGACCTCATTCAAAGTACACGTTGTATTCGATCGATTGTTTTTGACTTTATTTTAAATAATGTGTTGAGGATATGCTTTTTTTTCTACAAAACGACATATCAGTGTTACTGTCAAAGGTCTTGTAAAATACCAATGTCATTTGCAGATATTAATCGTTTTGTCATCGGTCTTATACAACTCACACACAGTCTTGTTCCTTTAAATTCAAAGCATCCTTGTGCAAATACGACCAACGAAGGCATCTGTCGTAGTCCTCGTTTCGAACACGTGAGCAAGTCCTCTGCAAAAAAATGCAAGAATTTGTTAAAATTAAACATATAATATAATTCTGAATGAGTTCAGTAATATTTTATACCAGCGAGTACAAAATTACCATCAAAGTTTTCCGGCCAATAAATTGGCCACGTGCTGCTTTCTAATAAATATAGATCTAAATTGTGCAATAAATATACAACCACTTCTAGGCAAATTTAACTCTTTTAAAAGTATAATATATTTCTATATTTTAAGATATGACAAGTTAACTCAAGAAAGTTTTCACACTATATAACTACACATTTGTCATTATACGCGATAAATAATGATGTTTGCGGGCTAAAAAGCCTTTTATCTTTAAAATGTTTGTTTTTCAAGCTTCGGTAATACATCATCTTTGAGAAAAGAAGAATGATAAACTAACTCTGTTCCTATCGTATGCGGTTAGGGATGTATTTTACAATAACATAGACTGGTAAATTGATTTGCAAACCGCATTCACGCCAATAAATTACAGGCAGCTGACAACCGATGTTGTTGTCAAATCATGGTGTCATGTACAGTGACACGGTATAATCTACCCTTTTCTGCTACCTTCATCGTTGCTGTGTCAGCATATAATGGTGGTTATCCGCTACTGGGTGATGAAACATAAACACTACAACTCTATGCCAAATCGCTTTAAGCTATTTTAAGTTCATAAGGTTTTATCTTATTGTACAATATAATATGCGATGGTGAAAATGCTGCGAATAACCAATGTATTTGGACTCAGGTCACAATTACTAGTTCCGGGTCAGTACCCACGGATGTAGTCCCAATCTATTTTTAGAGTATTTTTTCCTCTCTTCTTTTGGTTGAGATCCTTGGCTTACATTTAGGCATTCTTGGTATTGATTTAAAAGAAATTGTTTATTCTTTAGAATATGAGCATGATGATGTGATTGTATGTGTGTATTTTGGCGACAGTGCACAGTGAGTAAGCTGCATTGATGCATGCCCGGAAGTAACATCTATGACCCATGGCACGTTGTTTTGTTTACAGTTCAGCATTCTAAAAAAAACAATGCCTGTTAACCTATGACAAGAACTTCACTGTGAGTTCATGTTTGATGTTACTTTAAATTAGCACATGACTTACTAGGTTTTGGACACACTGAAAGGTTCAGTAGTGACAAACAATGTAGAGACTATTTAGGAAAAATAATTGTGACCTGAGTCCATTTAGCAATCAAAGTATCTATACAATATCTGGCAACAGGGATATGTTCCCTTTGTTGAACTGGTATTGTCTGTTTCATACTATAACTTTCACTGATTTCCAATCTTTGACTAGACACAATCAAATTTCTCTTCTTCGTGTTAATTAATAAAATGGACAAAAGCAGCAATTGTTCTATTTTTGATAATTAATTCTACTTCCCTAGATCGGCAGGAGCGAGAGCTGAGTTATATTTCAAAAATTGGAATTTGGTCATTGTAATGTATTGATACAGACTACAGAGTTTGAATAGTTTGGGAATAGATGTAAATTATCTGCTTGCGATCCGACATTATGACTGAGTCAGACTCTCTCTCTCTCCCCCCCCCCCCCCGCACCATTTCAACTTTGCCATTAGTAAATGTATAAGTCTGCAGCTACGTGACAAGACTCCCGAATAGACCCTACCGTAGCATAATTGCGTAGATTCTTATTTTTGTGCATACGTTCTTAATAATCCGTGAAATCAGATACAAATGATTTGTCTCAAAAGATAAATGACAAAACGATTTGTATATACCAGTAATCTCCTTTGATCTCGATTTAATGATAAACATTGACTAATCAGGATAATCTAAACCTAATTTGTAAATTGACTGATTCACGCGATCTTTAGAACGAAGTAATAATCTCCACCAAATATGTTTTATGATTTGGCAGTGTTTCAAACAGATAACTAGGGACACTCTTGGGCTGGCGGTGATATGTGTTAATTTTGGTCCGAATGTGCACCAGACAACTCTGCAAAATGTGCATACATGATTGCAAATGGAACTCCATACCTTTATATTGTGTAATGTCATACCTAATGAAATAATAACGTTACTAAATTTGTACTTATCATTATCTGTAATCTGTAAATATGCGGTCACAAATACGCAGATCATTGCACTTCAAGCATGTTCTTTTTAAATGCTTTTCTTATATCGCAAACAACACAAATTCAGCCACTCTCTAAAGACCCTTTAGAGAAATGAAAGATTAGAATGTTTCCTACACGTGTGTAAATGTCCAGCAGCAATATTGTATAAGGTTGCATAAATACTAAATAAAAAAGCTGAATTCTCAAATTCCTCTTTTATGAGATTTTTTTCACGAAATGTCCTAAAAAATGTGCCAGAGAAAAGAAAAAATTCACAGCACATTAAATTGACAGCATATATATCCGACAAAGTTTCAATAAAATCCTCCAAGTGGTATGGAAGAAGAAGCGACAAGTTTTGTCATGGATGGAGAGACTAACGAACGGAGAGATAGATGAACAGATGGACAAACTGACAGCCGGGGGCAACGACAATATCTCCGCTTTTCGCTGAAATGCGGGAATAATAAACTTATTCAAGAATTTTAGGAGGGAATGGGTAATTCTAATAATTCCCCTTTTTTGAACACTTTTTCAATAAATGCCCTCAAAACTGTGCCGGAGGAAAAAGGTAAAATCTTATTACACATCTACACAAACCACATATCTAATCTACAAAGTTTCAATAAAATCCTCCTAGCAGCTTATGAGAAGAAACGACGACGAACTAAATTTCCCCCAAACATCCTTTTGACAATTTTTCAAGAAATGTCCCAAAACATGTGCCAGAGGAAAAAAAGTTAAATTGCGCATGTACATAAACTACTTTTCTTGCCTACAAAATTTAAATACCATCCTCCAACCGGTGTAGGAGGAAAAGTGATGACGAGCTGAATTCTCATAATTTTTTACATTATTCAATAAATTTCCCCAAAAGTACGTCAGAGGGAAAAAGTAAAACCCTTACAGCGCATCTGAACCAAGCGCATATCTAGCCTACAAAGATTTTTGCTTATATAGATAAAATCTCGACAGCATGCACTCGACTTGTTCGAGTGTTTTACTCTATTGATCTGTAAAATGTGAAAGCTCATAATTCTACACTGGTACCAGTCGAAAGTCACTTGCTAGGTCGACCACTCAGAATTTGTTGATCTACTTTACATACCGATAGGACGCTGTAATTACTGAAAAACCAAAGAATAAAAAATGTGATAATTGCAGATTGTTTTTGCAGGATATCAAAGACGAAATCAATATCCCAGCAGTTTGAATGATTTGAATATTAGTTTGATTTATTCCAGTTTAGCCTTTTATATTTGATGATCTGTAATACTCATAGTTTCGATGTTATCAACGGCTATTTTGTACTTCGGTAAATAGTAGACCAACATAATCAGCAATCAATATTATGTAGTATTACTTTTTTAATCACTATAAGTAGAATTATGATGTAAATCGCTTTTAGATTAGTGTACATCTTTGAAGTGGAAACAATTTGGACAAAACTTGATAACTTTAGTATTTCAAAAAGTTGTGTGATCTTGTCTAAAAAAAAAACAAGCCATAAGAAAGAAAGCTTATTACATAGATTAACTTTTCTTTTTCAGCTTGCCGTGTATTACGTACAACGTCATATTTTGGCGAGAGGCGCAGCCACGGATGAAAACGAGATTTGTTTGTAAGGCATGTATTTCCCACAATGCAGTCAAAGTACCAAAAGTTCATAAACGAAAATTGGAAGAAATTGCTATAATTGCATGAAAATCTAATCGGGTCATTTTAATATGCATATAAACATGAATATTAATTTTGCTTAATCGTGTGGGGGAAAAAAACAGATTTTAAGTAAAACAAAGTTGAAAATATGCGTGAAACTTTAAAAAATTGCATTATGGCCTAAAAACCAAATCAAGTTATCTCCATATGCATACAAGTATACCTGCCAAATTCATTAGTCCACGCTGTGTTCTTTGCGCAATATTGCAAACATTATTTTGGGACAGACGGACGGACAAGACGAAATCAAGATGTCTCAACCGGCGCATATATTCTTTTCTATCAAAAGATGACATATTCAGTATCAAACGGAGGAGAAGAAAATGTTCTTTTTAATATATACCAATCTAGCTCCTGAATTGAAGCTTTCAAGATTGCACTAATCTTTCAAGCCTCAACCCCTTCAAAAGTTCACCTTGATTTGAATCGAGTTAACAAGCTTATACAAATATCAGCAATTTAACAGAATGGTAGGTTTGAGACCTAACGTGTTTCAATTAATTACAGTTTTTGATATATATTATACATTATTTACCGTATCCAAGAACAACAGGAAGTCAAATCAAGAAACTTGCTGGCGTTTTAACAATGGTGAGAAGATAGCCCACACGGAACATAACTTTGTAGAGAAGCGAAATATATGCGGCACAAAATGATTTCCATGCATAAAAGGTAATCCAGCTCCCATTTATTGCTCTGGAACACACAATGCTCTTTCTTTCTTACTGCTGTTGTAACACATGCAGCAACATATATATCCAAACGTCGTATGGCATAATGTCAAATCTTCAATATTCACATATTTAGATATAAGGATATATTTTTAACATGTGAAAAAATGATTTCACTAAAAAAAAATCTATATTTCACTCTTAGGTATTGTGTTAAGATATGACCATCAATAAGAAAATTTAATAAAAATATTAAAACATTGCTATTTCTGTTCCTAGGTTTCAAAATGAAGCAATTTTGGGCATGAGCATGCAGTATATATGTATATATATATATATATATATATATATATATATATATATATATATATATATATATATATATATATATATATATATATATATGAAGATTCCACGTCGAGGCGAAATTTTCTAAAAACTGTAACCGCTCGATATCAATTATGTCCTGAAAGGAAATAAAATAAAAAGAAAACAATTGGTACGACAACATGGATTATATTTCTCACTGAATGAAAAGAAATATATTTTGCTATACGAAGAATATTGGCTAAGGTCAGCATACTGTAAACTAATATACAACTTTAACTATACTTTCGTGGGTTCGATAACCGCCCAGGCCAGCCAGAGTCGGCTGCCTCATTGTGTCGTTGGGAAAGACACGTAGCTCACATTTTCTAGGCATGATATTGCCATAATGTATTATAAGTGCCGTTGAAAGCAACAAAAACAAACAACAACTACAAAATAACTATACTATCGTATAATGTAATAGTACCACAATCGTTTAAGCTTTTGTTTGAGGTAAAATTAAAATTATGAATGATTCAAAGGTGATTTTGGTCTATGACTTAAGCTGAATTTACAGCAAGAAGACCAAGATGTTAACTCTGTTAGGAAAACAAATGGAGCTATTCAAGACAAAGGATTGCATAAATGTGTACTTAAGTATTTTTTTTTTTTTTTTTGAAGAATAATAATGTTTACGTCAGTCAAAATGTTGCATTTATTCACTTAATGCGATGATATACTGAATATATATTGCCTCACATTAAATAAACTTTGTGCAGGTGTCGAAATTAAGATATTTCCATAGAACTTTGTTCAAAAAGCTATTACCGTGAACCAGATACACAAACGTCTCTTAGCAAGCGTTGAATGGTTTATTTAAAATGCAAATCAACACCATCGTGCTCGAGGAGGTCTTTGATCAAGTTTTTTTTTCTTCATATCATCCCCCACGAGGTCCTCTCCACACATTCGTAAACACTGCTTTTGTATTTTAAGAGGACCCATTAACACTGTGTATAGTTTGCCTTTCAGTTCCATGTATTTAATAACAGCTGCAATATAAAGATGATTCGCTATGTTTTTCAGCTCATGCTGTTTGTGTTTCAATGTTGCGATATTCCTGTATTATTATTTTAGTTGTTTCATCCATTCTTAATATGGAAATAATTGATTTGTACTTATCTCTTAGTTTTGTTGACTTATCTGGGTTTAAAAGATTGACATATACTCGAACAATACTTTCTCTGTAAATTAATATACAAATTATTTTAGAAAACAAGTAATAACTCGGGACAGTTCTGGTTAGAGTCAATGTGAAATCAATAGAGGATGTTACATGAGTGTCCCCCTTATACAAGAAAGCGTATGAAACGATTAAAAGAATTTTTGAATTGTGCAAGCGAACGTTGAAATAATTCCAAGACTTTACTAAACACTTCTGACACAGACATAACGATATCGATGTTATGTTGAATACATACACATTGTAAAGGTCAGTGGAATGGTTACAATAACATTCAAGCGGCTATGATGTTATACCGTTCATGGCGCCACGACGTGTTATGTCAGGGATGTGAACTGGGACTATGAAACGGCATAAACATGACTTCCTATGACAAATTGAACTCTTGGTTTGGTTTGGTGTTTTACTGCACATCATCACAAGTAGGCTATTTAGTACCGAGGCAATCGAGCACAGTGTCTTGCCCAAGAACACGCCACAGAAGCCGATCGGGCTGATCGGATGGGTAGAATTTGAACGCGCACCCTTTCATTCGCAATTTCGGCATGCAAACCTCTGCGCCACCGCAACTCCTGTCTCCATTAGTCGCTTCTTACTACATACGGAACGGCAGATATGGTCTTCTACATCCGCGAGCCTGCAGGGATAAATTAAATTCTATACATATTTTGGCAGTAAACGGTTTTCTAAATACTACAAGTTCTTATCATCATGAAGTTTAATACGAAATTAGATCATTTCATTGTACATTCTGTCGTACCGGATATATTTAGATCATTTTACGCAGCCATAGGGGTCCATTAACATCCGATTAGCCCTAAAAAATTTCAACGACATTGTGTGAAAGGGTAATATTTTAAAGGGAAACAATTAGGTCTCCTAAATTTCACATACTGCCTGGGAGACGTTTGGAGCAAACATTCAGAAGCGCATAGATGCAACTGCCCTAGTCCTCCCACTGAAGATATCAGCGATACTCGTGTTGTGCAAGAATTAATGAAATCGAACATGGGTTAGATTTAGCAAATAATGTGTCGTATAGTTCACTTCTTTGCCAGTTACTATGACAGATATATAAATCTACTTCCGAGTCACGAAGTGCATTTTAGGTTAAGTAGTGCTTGAAATAAACAGTAGAATGAATATCTCCTTTGAATTTTTCGAACACCAGTAGGAAGATTTCAATCTTGTACGATTATTTACGAGTATTCTCTGATGTATCACAAAACTCTATGACTTTACACATAAACATGTATGTATATATTTTTTCATTTTGACACACACTGTATCAGCCCGTAGACATGAATACATGTTTTCACGTAATTTAGTTGGGTTATATTTGGATATAAAAGATAAAAGGAGATCGGGAAAAAAAAGGACTAAAAATCCTTTTACGTTTGCCTAGAAAAATATTGGAATTGAATCAAGATGGGTGCTATTTAGGCCTGGAGGATGCATCGCTAACTGCAAAAAGAGGACGGCAGAATGAACCCTGACATGTTTTATGGTGGGCTATTTTGCAACGTCATTTATCGATATGTTTATTTTAAGCAATTTAGCAACATCGATAAATCACTAGGAACTAACAACAAATGCCGTCTTCACGTCACGGTGTCACGCGGGGTGATCTTTTATGAGCTACCCAATTTCTGCTACCTCATTTATGTTGTATTATCAACATATACTCCTCTAGGCCTGTAACTTAATGTATGGAGACAAAGTGTTTCATCGTGAAGCATCGTTCGTTATGTGATTTCGAATGAAAAATAGTCCATGCTTCTCATCTAAAGACGTTAGCGATAATGCTTTGTCTCCTTAAATATGCCCTTGCCCACTACATTGACAAGTGAGGCCTTCTCTGGTTGGAGTAGGGTAGCCTTTGGTTTGTTAGATACTCTCAAAAGAACTCAATACAGTGATAAAAAAGATTTGTCTAAATAGATATCTGACAAGCATTTTAATGATCTTTCTCAACCTAGATCTGATGATAAACTTGGAAACTAGACAGGTTAACCCGTATATTTATCAAAACAGATGTTTAATATGATTACCACCACTGAATAGTTACCCTGACCTACAATATGCTCAGAAAGTAAACAGCAGTTTTTAAATATCAGAATAATAATTCTGTATGACGTATGTAACTTGATATCCATATATAAGATGTATAAAATAACTGGATTTTTTTCTGCATGCATGAGTGTTAAGGTACATATATCTGCATGCATGAGTGTAAAGGTACATATATCTGTATGCATGAGTGTTAAGGTACATATATCTGCATGCATGAGTGTTAAGGTACATATATCTGCATGCATGAGTGTAAAGGTACATATATCTGTATGCATGAGTGTTAAGGTACATATATCTGCATGCATGAGTGTTAAGGTACATATATCTGTATGCATGAGTGTTAAGGTACATATATCTGTATGCATGAGTGTTAAGGTACATATATCTGCATGCATGAGTGTTAAGGTACATATATCTGTATGCATGAGTGTTAAGGTACATATATCTGTATTTTGCAATCTTCAATTTAGACTGACCTAAATGCGGCTATATCTATACATACCATCAAATGCAGTTGATAAACAAGCTAATTATATTAGTAAGTTATCCAAACATGTTTTGTGCGGATCTTTCATTTTTTTGTTTTTAAATTCTGAGAATTCACGGTTAATGATATAATTGTAGACGCTAAAAATTCTTAGTAAACAGTGTTTTGCCTGTTTAAGTGATATGTTATTTTTCCATCCGATAAACATATGCTGACATGCACACACATAAACATTCCTGCAACGGATTTGCGATAGTACTTTAGTGCCCACTTGTTTCCCGCTGAGATGACGCCAGAGTAAAAGTCTATTCTTATAATTTCAATCATCTCTAATTATATCGCTAATTATTTGTACAATAGCGAATACCATTTTTATGTATTCTAACATTGACTGTTACTGTATGTATTCTAACATTGCCTGTTATTGTATGTACAATTTTGCAGTCAACAATCAGATTACACTTTATTGTTACTATTATTAAATTTCTTTCTTTTGAATTGCGCTATGTTTGAATCACACACAAGTGTTATATGACATTTACATAGTCTTCTTGTCGAAAGCAATTATAAATCAGAGGCATGCAAGGTCAAACAATAAACACAAAACAGAGTGCTGAATTAAAAAAAAAAACAACAAAATAAACAAACGTTTTAAAATAGGAGAAAAAGAAAATGTTGATCGGATACCATTTATCCTGACCTACCATCCACACAATCGAAAAGTAAACCAAATCATCCACAAACACTGGCCCATCGTGGAATCGTGTGACACACTAAAGTTAATCCTCCCAAACAAACCAGTAGTAGCCTAGCGCTAGTGGCGGCGCGAGAGGGGTCGTGGGGCGGGGCCAATTGCCCCCCTCACCCGATACACATAGGCAGGTAGAAGATAGGGTGGATGTACATCCCTGGTAATCTATTGATGATCAATAAAAATAAAGATTACACCTTAACTTTACTGTAATCAAAAATGTGATTTCAGATATTTAATTCACTTTCCGCTGTTTGAACTGCCCTATCCGACATTGACGTAGTATTCAGTGTTGGAGTACACAATAGGCAGACTAAGCACGTGCTTCGGGCACCAGGAAAGCAGGGGCACCAAAAAACACAAAAAAAGGGAGAAATTACGGTTTAGTATTGATTTTATTTTGAATTACATGGGGTGGGGGGGGCACCAAAATCTATTTAGTGCTTAGAGTCTCTAAAGGTCTTAATCCGGCCCTGGTAGTATTCTTATCATATTAAGCATAGCATCCACGGAACTTAGAGATAAGAACCGTTTTTTGGTTGTTTTTTTTAAAATTGTAGCTTTTAAGTACCACCTCATTATCTTTACAAGCATTTTTTAAAAATTTCTCTTTAAACATAAAAATATCGAGTTTCAGATGTTTGTTTTATAAACATTTGTAGGAAAATGGATTTCCAAATAAGAAACCAAGAATCTAAATTTTTTTTATATTATGCTTAAGAAAAGAAATTTTAAAAAAATACATGTCTAAAGATCAACAGGAATAATTAATTATTTCGGCATGTAGTTTTCATCAACCATAAAAGTTTAGACAAAATATTGTCTTGTCTTAATTTTACCGAATGCCGATTTTTATAACTTTGTTGATATTTACCGGAACGTTATTTAATACATTTTCCTCGATTCGCCATAATTCGTGCCCTTAACGTGAATTTTAACACGTTCGTTATAACATTGTGAGAATCTATTCAAATAACCATAGAAAGTGTTCAACTATATCTAATTCATTTAATCATCGTTAAAAAAAATGTTGGCATTCATGTACATTAGTTCAGAATTACCGTTTTTCCGAGCGTGTGAAAATTTACTTAATACCGTAAGAGCATCCATGGTTCGTGCCACTAACTAAAAAGTCACGTGGCATATGACCAGAATGTGCCAGTTAGACCAAGGTATGGATATTATTTGTTTATAGCGTCTCCGTCTTTTTGAAATAAAAAAAAAATATTTAAAATATTTCTCTTTCCAATGAAATAATACTGAAACGAAAAAGTCCATAGTGAATATACATTTCCAGTGTACATTTTTCTTACGTTGTATAAGAACCTCACATGATTAAAACCAAATATTTACATTGGCTTTGCCGTTGTATAAATTCCCAAAGTGGGTTTTCCTGTTTAAGAAATGTAAACAAAGCCAACATGTGATCAGCGGACCTATCTTTAGCATATTATACAGAATTCAAATCCAAAATGTCTGACACAAATAAGGCATTAGTCAAACTATAAATTTTCATTCTCAATTTTTTTAATTGCACGAAATTACATTGTTTAAACCTCATTTTGTCTGATTTTACTTGTTAAATACTTGCTATCGCTCTTGAAGAACGCTGGTGACACCGTCGATGGCGTCATTATCTCGAATCAAGCGCGTTAGTCGCGAGGAACATGGCGCACGATTCACGGATGATACGTGGTCGATATTGAAAACATCGTTGGGACTTGAAATGTTCAATTAATTCTTGTTTAACTCCTTGACACATATATTTGTTTCAGACGGGCACATTTTAAGTGTGAATACACAATCATCCGGTAAACCTGCAAAAACATTTTTTTGCGCGGTTACCAACTGCAGCCATTTTGAAACGTCAGACAATTATGTAGCGATTTCATTCGCGGATCTGTCTTTATTTGTCTGTCCGATTTAAGAAAACAACACAATAATATATATATATATATATATATATATATATATATATATATATATATATATATATATATATATATATTAATGTTTATTTAATTTCTATGATGTGATCCTCTAGCGATCTCCGCAAAAATAAATAGGTTTACATTAATATTTTTTTCCCAGTCATGTAGCCAAGAAGAAAACGAATGTCTTTCTATTGTAAACATACGTTGTGTTTTATGATCTAGATTTAAAAGCTATGTGTATAACATTCACAAACAGATTTACGAAGATCTACATCTTCCAATGATAGCATGTAAATCTTTACAGGTTAGATTATATCTAGTATGTTTATAAATCCCGATATATAACACATAAAACATGTATGTATGTATGTATGTATGTATGTATGTATGTATGTATGTATGTATGTATGTATGTATGTATGTATGTATGTATGTATGTATGTATGTATGTATGTATGTATGTATGTATGTATGTATGTATGTATGTATGTATGTATGTATGTATGTATTCAAGGTCGGGTTCAAGGCGGAGCAAATGGAGCAGCTTCTTCAAGGTCACCGCCTAACGAGGGAGTGGGGCCACTATTTGAAATCGCTACAGGGCCTCCAACCACCTTAAACCGGCCCTGTATGTATGTATGCATGCATGCGTGGATAAATGGATGGATTGATGATGTGCGCAAATATACATGTTCGCGTGTATACATCGATGCACAAATATAATTTTAAAACAGGTTTGTATGTGATATTGCAGCATTTTCTCTGATACATGTAATGAGTAGTGGGTACAGAAGGGATAAAATGTCTTGAGTTTATCTAAATAAACATAAATGGGATATTATTTAAGGTCGGATGCTATTTAAAATCTGGAGATGCATCACCTGTAACAACAGAGGACGACAAGAATGAGTCTTTACCTGTTGTACGGTCCTGGATGGATTTTACAACGTCATTTATCGGTAGATTCATCTTCAAACTGCATTCAAACAATAGTGAATCACAAGCAGCTGATAACCGATGTTGTGTATGTGTTACGGGTCATATAGGGTGACCTTTTATGAGCTACCTCGTTTCTGTTGTATTTATGCATTATATACCCGTCCAACATGTCCCGCTGATTGTAATGAGGCACAGCCTTACAGTGTACTTATGTCCATTCGATCTTGTGATTTGGGGCATATTATACTGTTAATCTAGACATGAGCGATGAACTTATGCCTACACAAACAAAGAAATGGTGAGATAGCTGGCAAGTGAGAGTTTCAATATGTTGGGCTTTAGTTTTGGTGGATACGTTCATAACAAAACAATAGGGTATTATGTCAAGTTTGGCTGTTGAATGTATTGAATGACCAATAAATAAATGTTGAATTATCTTCCGTGATCTAAATCTGATGATAAATGTTAAGACTAGTTAGGTTAAACCGAGTGTCTGTGTGTGTGTGTGCGTGCGTGCGTGCTAGATCACGTCCAGTTATTTGCATAAAAAAACTCCTGATGCGGACAACAAGACGTGATCTAGCAATCAGGATTGAATTACTATGATAATTATATTTTTTTTATATCTAGAAATTTTCAGATAATTTAATATATACGTAACTGAAAAAATGCTTCATATTTCAACTTTTTTAAAAAAAACCTCATCTTAAATTATAACCGAATTACATTTTCATTAGCTGATATGAGCATGAATATCGCAGTTTTATGAATGAAGCCCGTGAAACTACAGTCACTAATTTTCACTACAATTACGGTTAATAACACGAATTCTCCAACGCATGGGGGCAGCAGATTTATATATGTAATTTGCAATTATTGTGCACTTGTGAAATTTTGCATTACGGAAGATTTCTCCAACTGAATGACTATGAAAGTTTCTCTCTGAGATCTGGCTAGCGGTTGAACTATTTCTGGCGTAACATTGTGAGAGGCTTCGATTGGGACTTGGCATGGAAATGACAGCATTATTTTGTCAGTTATTTTTGCGGGATTGGACAAATTGGTGGAACTTGATGATACAGATTCGTTACAAAGAATGTTACTCATTTCCTTTTGCATGTCAAATGAGGCTACGGCATAGTTGTTCACTCTTGATCAATTGTAACCCGGAAATCTCGGGGAAAAGTAGTTCCAACCTCGTTTGAGAGTATAGTGATAAGGAATCAGAAAACGTCAGTATCATTTTCCTACTTCTAGAAAACGATAGTAAAACTCTGGCTCTTTCTTGAGTAAAAAATTGACAGGTATGTAACAAATTACAAATTTTCTGAAAATTTATAGGCATATAACACAAATAACATTATCTAAGTAATACGATTTTGACTGCTACATCTAGCCTTCTTGTCACATCAGAAAATCAATATATCCATTCAAATTATTTTTGTAAATAAACAATTTTACGTCATTTTTTATGTCAATTGCGTCATTATTTATAGGGCAGATATAAGCAACTGTTTTATATCTTAATGCAACACTTGAATACAAAAACACATTTGTAAAAATGTATAAGGTATGTACCTTAAGAGCATCCATCATGATGATGCGAAAGCGCTTGAAAGGATGAACATATTACTGATATCCTGTGGAATAAACCAATACACACACACACACACACACACACACACACACACACATATATATATATATATATATATATATATATATATATATATATATATATATATAGGGAGAGAGAGAAAGAGAGAGAGAGAGAGAGAGAATTACAATTATACACCAAACAGAGCGGAAGGTGCTATCCCTGGATTATACAGGAGAATGCTTGATATCATCAACCCAATTTTTAAATACGAATAAATAATATTATTATACAGACTAGAGAATTTTAATTCGTACTCTACGGAGATTCGAACCCGGATCCGCCTGTTACGGCACATATCGCCTTGACTGTACGCACCTACCTCTATACCATCTCGACCATACACACATCACCAAAACATTATGCTACAAAGTCGGTAGTATAGGCATTCGTGCGTAGCAGACATACCTGCATGTCAACCCAGTAATTAATTCTCATCTAAGTACACAGTCCATCTGAATTCCTACTTCGGAAATCATGGAATATAGAAGTTATTATAGAGAATTACAAATATACATCAAACAGAGCAGAAAGTGCTTTCCCTGGATGTGGCGGACCCCTTCGTTACAAGGGGTACGATTTGGTTGGTTATCGTTATCTAGAGGATGATCGACCTCGATGTTATTGCCCGGATCGAGTAAATAATAATATAAATTATGAAATTTATAGATGGAATAAACAGAGATCTGAGCAGATATATAGAACAGAATAACATGAGTCCCCGTACATGAAATATAACTATTTAATTAATTACATAAAACAAATTTAGATAATACATAACATTAGGAAGATACACTTCTTTTTAAAATCATTTACCGAATTTCAACACAAATATACTTATGTAATTAGCCGATCTGTTAAAACGATAGACTTAGTTCATCATAGAATCGAGTGAACAATCGAAGCCATTGCCCAGCACGCCTGCATAACCTGGTTATCGCTGGTCACTCCAAATTCAATGCTGCTGTCCGGTCAAGGTTGATGTTCTCCCCTTTTTTCCCTTCTCACTCTCTCTTATCTCGCCTCTTTCGGCCCTCAAACTTTGTGTGGGTAGGTAGGTAGGTGGATATGTGGATAGGTGTATAGGTGGATAGGTAGGTGGAGCTATTTACCCCTTGTGCTTTCGAGCCTCGCTCGCTTCTACAGCTAGAATTGTGTCCCTCAACTTCCAGACATCTGTCCCTTGAACAATTGTTTATACAAGAGAATTTCGCCTGATCCTCAAGGAGTCAAGATCTCAGCCTTTCGCAGGAAAACTTGGAGTGATTAAATTTTGCCATGTGGAATATTAAAACATGAAATTTCGTCTGGGAAACACACCTCTTATTTAGCGTAGCCAATCAGATTAAACGTATCTACCGCCTTTTAAAAATACACCTCTATTTCGCACCTATTTAAATAACTGATTCTGGACAATTTCAAAAGATAATACTACTTCCCCTAGCTCTACATCTAGTCTCTGCAAACTCTCAACTTTGACATTTTAACCTTATGTCCGAATGCTAACAATGAAGACTTAATTAAGAATCAATTTCGTCCCCAACAGGGACATTAAAACCATCGCAGTCTAACAATTTCATACGGTACCTTTCCTCATAAATCTAATTAATTGTTATGTGCCAAACTAATGTGCTCTTCATAATCGACAGTAATTTGCACTCTTACACCGGAATATACAGGAGAATGCTTGATAACATTGACAGAAATTTTAAATACGAATAAATAATATTATCATACAGGTTAGAGAATTTTACTTCATACTCTACGGAGATTCGAATCGAATCCATCGCATTGCCTGTACGGCTGGTGCTTACAGGCAAGACGATGGGTGCCGTAACCTGCGGATCCGGGTTCTAATCTCCGTAGAGTACGAATTAAAATTCTCTAACCAGTATGATAATATTATTTATTCATATATATATATATATATATATATATATATATATATATATATATATATATATATATATATATGTATACATGTATGTATGTATAACAGATGTTTAATGTCATTATTGCCTGAATGAACTACCGTGACCAAGCATGCTCATGAAATAGATTACGGTGTTGTTTGATTGGTACACTGGTGGCAGATGTACGTAATTTGAGATACAGGTGCAACGACTATATAAAACAGCTTGATTAAATCTGCATGCACGTCTGCATCTCTGTACCTGTTGAAATCTCCAATTTAATTTTACGATGATAACTTCTTCATTTATTTTTTTACATTTATTTCAATCATTAAATACAGTTGAAGAAAACAAGTTGAATATATTGTCCATAGCGCGTTCTAGCCCCGAACTTCGAAATATTTTTCACTTCAAACAATTAAATTTAATGTCTATGGCATAATTATAACGCAAAACTTTGGCAGTAAACATAGTGTTTTGCTTTTACAAAGGGTTTTGCTATGATTGGGTACAAACACGCAAACTCCTGCCAACATACTGTCAGTAATGATATAATTAAGGTGAAACCTTTATTTTGCATATGTACTTTTATTTTATCGTATATTGTTCCATTATACTTACTTTAAAAACACCATGAGGTATGTGTATCTCATTACTGGATAGCATGTTAGGTAAATACAGTCAGGATGTACATATTACATATTAAAACTTTAGAAACTACCTTATTATATTATATTTTCACTTCCCGTTTCTCCTGAACTATATAATTGTATTAGGACCGATAATACAGCTGTCAAAACTGTTAGTTCCTTGTTTCAATTTAAAATGAAGCAGCAGTGAAACCAATTGAAATAAAGGAATAAAATCTTGAACTTTTGAAGACGAATATCCAAACATGACGTAATAAGAGGTGGATGCTGTTCAAAGAAGAATCGAGAAGAAAATGTATATGATTTATTTTGGTTTGGGTAATTTCGGCTATCTCTGTATAAGATTAACCCTCACCCCACCCCCATCCCCCAGAAAAACAGCATTCACAACTATTAGCACG
The DNA here is from genome assembly GCA_029931535.1 of Margaritifera margaritifera. Lineage (NCBI taxonomy): Eukaryota > Metazoa > Mollusca > Bivalvia > Unionida > Margaritiferidae > Margaritifera > Margaritifera margaritifera. The sequence goes on along the minus strand of JAQPZY010001348.1, from coordinate 1,930,181 downwards.
TTTGAAAACGTAAAACCCTCGATCGTAAAAACATTCTGCCATTACAGACATTCAAACTACACCAAAAGACAATAGACGGATAACTAAATGAAACATGGAGGTTATGAGAACAGTTTACGACTTTTCAAAACAGTTAATGAGACAGTATTTAATGGATGATGAAAATAGTTACCACGAAAAAATTAGACTTTCATCGCAATAATTATCCATTTGTTCATAATTCTTTCTCTCATACATACACATACAACCCCAAAACTATGTTTACATGAAAAAGTAAAATCTTTCGTCCAAGTATAATGACGATCCGCTATTGTTTATAAGATATTATTCAAAGTATAGCGTACATATTGTGCGCCTTTAAATCACTTTATTTCCTTTGACAAGCTGCTTTGGAATGGGTATGATTTAAATTTATGATCTTTCTGTACGCATAACAGAGCCGTAAAATACACTGTTTGTTCACCATTTGTATTAAAACAGACTAATTTCATGTCCTCGGGGGTATAGTGTGTGCTATTTTCCAAGGACAATAATTGACTCTTTGTTTGTTCTATGAAAGTAAAATACCACAACTATCAATATTAATGTAAGCTCGCTTCTTATAACAAAAATTACAATAATTTACTTCATTTAAAGAATGGATGGATACTTTCAGAGCCTAGGAGTGGCTGGAAAGATGAGGAATATTCCATGTTCCATTGTATAAAGTAGGTAAAAATACATGGCTTCCCTTTATAGGACTCCAGGTAACGGTACAGTACTTGAAACATCGTTTGTAACATTGGAAACTGCACGAAGATGGTACGGTACGAAAACGGTTGGAAACGGTATGAAGATGAAATGGTTCGATAAGGAAGGCGGTTTAAAAAGATACGAAACGGTACACTAACTCAGTAATATAGAAACGATTTGAACGGTTGTATTCAATGTTTATGACTTAAAGTCGTTTTAATAGAATTTACGAGAAATCGATAAACTTTGTTAGCGTTGAATGGAATCAGAAAACCTAATTTCAATAAACTACAGCTGGCGAAACGCTGGGAAACTATCTTCAAAGGGTACGAAACGGTACGATACGAAACAAAACGTTCGACGATTAGCAACGGTACAAAACAGGAGCTGTTAGATAGGTGATTGAAACGATCAGAAACGGTAGGGAAACGGTTCATACAGAAATGGTACGCAATCATGGTTGCAAAAGACGCTACAAATACTGCGGTCCCGTTCAACCAGACCTCTTGGTAGGTCTTGTAAAGGTCTATACAAACAATTGTAATGCTCAAAACGAGGCTTTCCAAAAATCTTGTTAAACCATTGATTGGTTGATGGGCCAGTCACCGTTCTGAAGAAAAATTTAGATCACACAAATGCAGTTTCGTCGTTTTTTGTGTGTTTTTGGACCAAACACTTAATACAGGTTTTTGTTTTTGCACGAAAATCTCGCAAATTGGCAGACTGTGACACTAACTCACTAAGTAATGAAAGGGGCACGCGTTATCCGCATACGCACCAATACATTCTACCGCCTCTAAACTACACTAAATATATGTTAACATTTATTGCTTATGCACTTTACGGTATAGATGACGTGTTTTTCAGACAGGAAAAAAAAAAGAAGAAAGAAAGCGAAATGAGTGAAACCTATCTGTAACAATCAATTGTACAAACCTTTATCAGACTCGCTCGGCGTACATTTCTCTGAGTCATGCGAGAGTCTCTTTGTCTCTTTGAACGAGACTACAATCAATGGCAGTTTGACCCCAATCTGAAGATGCCCGTTTATAGCCAAGTCAATGGACGCAATATAATCTTTTAGTGCGTTGTTCAAAAGCAAAACAACAGCATCAGAGGGGACTGTGAAACACGTGATCATTTAGTCCAGATCAAGACATTCTGACTATCAAACTATGCTAGTTCTCATATGTTATTTAATGATGCCCATTTACAATATTATTGTTCAGATTCAGCATAGCACAGGCTGCCTTAGTCAAACGTAAAAGTGATCAGTCCAAGCGACCCTGTTGAGATTGCAGGTTTGAGAGAGAGAGAGAGAGTCTCCAAACTCCAGACTGACCACAACAAGTGATTGTACATATGTTAAAATAATTAAAGAGTCTGAATGTATTTATACTGGCTGTCGCTGCTGAATGACCACTACATGGTCCAATTTTAATATTAATGAGGAGGAACAATAAGCAAATACGCAGGAATAATTTTTATATGATGTTTCTCCTCTTATGAGGCACTAGAGACAGGGCTGCATTAAGGTTATGAGGGACCTAAGGCTAATAGGAGGGTAGGCCCTAATTATATATTACATATTGCAAAAAAAGATTATGAAGTTATCAAACATTTTTATGTATTTACCTATGTAAAATTAACACACCTGTTCGAGTCAACGTAAATTAAATTCATCAAACATAAATCACTCACCACAACAATTTTTTCTAAATATGAGGGCCTAAGGCTATATAGTCTTATTAGCCTATGGGTTAATCCGGCCCTAATTATAGTTTAATCCGGCCCTGACTGTAGGTTGTATTGAGAGCATGTTTCAGACTACGTGTGTATCGGATGAGGACATAAATATCTGATTACAATATTACATCAGGTGCAGTCATCGGAATCTTATTTTTTTATGTTTTACTTAAATACTATATTCACCAAATTGGAAACAATCATATTTCTTTCTTTATTTTAATGCCAATTCTACCTTAACACATCTGTATCATGAGCATCCAATGAAAATTATTAGGAAAGTAGTCTTGTACCTCCATAGTAAAAGATTATTAGCACAGTTTATGTTTAAGCTCCTGATTGCGATCAGACCTCAAATTAGATGTATAATTCTCATATAATATGGGTCACCCCCAGGACAATGTCATGCCATTCAACTCCCCTAAATGAAATAATATTTATCGGTTATCCATATCGAGATCGGCATATCTCCCCTAAAACCAATAGGACGGGAAAACTAATACAATATTCCGATTACGAGGCTGATGGGGATCAAAGTTTAGCTTAATCTTTGGCTTTCCAGTAGTATTAAATTCATAGCCAGTCTGAACGTTATTAGTATGGGAGATTGATTAATCTGGATGCGTCAGATTATGATTTGTACCGAAATTTCTTGTTATCATTAAAAGTTCACCATAAATATGCATATTTTATTACTGACCTTGGTTACGCTATTTGCATTGAATCTGCCATTAGGATACTTGGATATTGATTATAGTAAGTTCCTAAACAGATTGGAATCTGAAATTATATTAAACATTTGTACATTGATGCGAAAAACAATAAAAGCATATTTTGCTATGTTGTATTGTACAATTTTATATAATACTCTCTTGCAGAAACATAGGGCGTGACTGCACACAGGCTTCTGGTTCAGATCTATTTAGGAAGCAAACATGTATTAGGTCGTGTATTTCAAGACATAGGACTGTAAAATGGAGTAAACTGTAATTTCATGTAGCTGTCTTGATGGGTAAAAGAGATTTTAATAAAACTCATGTTACGCAATTATGTGCAGATGGAGACGCGTTCCTAAAAAATTGTCTGTGTAGATCTCCTATTTGTAATACCTTAATTGCTGTATGCTTTTATTTACAGCATTAGCACCAAAGACATACATAAAAATAAGGTCTAAAAGGGCATTTAGATGTTTTTACACCACAGATAGAAACATTTGAGTACTTTGATGATTTTTAAACAAAATGTAAATAAAAGTCCGTGCTTGTAAAACACATATGCTCACGCGTTCCCGTTTGGCCGCCTCTCTGAACTTTATGTCGTTCGGGTGGGTCCTTGAGGATACGAACTGCACCTGAGTCAAATGTCAGTTGTGTATGTGCATTCTTTTGCATGCCCAATAAGTATGCACATTTTTATAGGACTGTCATCTAGATAGTTTCCGAGTAATGACTCAGGGGTTTAGTCTCTTGGTGGCTAAAGATGGACCTGTCTGTATAAATTTGTTTTTCTCATGCCCAGTAATTGTATATGTAGTTGTACTGTGGGGATAAAAAATGTCTTAGTTATGACTCATGTGCTGAGTTTTGGGGGTGGGGGTGGGATGAGGGGCTTTTTATGCCCAGTAAGTGTATCTGTGGCTATAGGGTGCTGATCTCAAAAGTTCATATCTTGTGACCCAGTGGTAAGGAAAAACCCATGGACATGACCTAGGGATTCCAGTCTGAAATGTGTCGACAGTTGGTATTTTAACACATATGCCAATTTTCAAACAGACATATGAGACTAACAACTCGGGCATTATTTTAAATTTAAATAAAATCATCCTTATCTTTTCATCTCCCGAGCCCAATCACTAGGGACGAAATGCACATTACAAAAAGTATTGGAACAATCAACAACAACAGGACTATCACTGAGCCAAGTCGGATGTGTCTAGCTACAATGACTATCATTGAGCTACGTCGTATGTGTCTAGCTTTTATGACTATCATTGAACCTAGTCGTATGTGTCTATCTTGCATGACTATCACTAAGCCAAGTCGTATGTATCTATCTTTAATGATTATCACTGAGCCAAGTCGTATGCGTATATCTTTAATGATTATCACTGAGCCAAGTCCTATGTGTATATCTTTAATGATTATCATTGGTCCAAGTCCTATGTGTATATCTTTAATGATTATCATTGAGCCAAGTCCTATGTGTATATCTTTAATGATTATCATTGAGCCAAGTCCTATGTGTCTATCTTTAATGATTATCATTGAGCCAAGTCCTATGTGTACATCTTTAATGATTATCATTGAGCCAAGTCCTATGTGTCTATCTTTAATGATTATCATTGAGCCAAGTCCTATGTGTCTATCTTTAATGATTATCATTGAGCCAAGTCCTATGTGTCTAGCTTTAATGACTATCACTGAGCCACGTCGTATGTGTCTAGCTTCAATGACTACCACTGAGCCACGTCGTATGTGTCTGGCTTTAATCGCATAGAATAGGCTCAAGGACATAACGCACGTTCGTAAGTATGTACGACTGTACGTAAGTATGTACAACAGTACGTAAGTATGTACAACAGTACTTAAGTATGTACAACCGTACGTAAGTATGTACAACAGTGCGTAAGTATGTACAACAGTACGTAAGTATGGACTTTTTTACAATATCCCCAGCGTTTCTTTAAAAACGCGAGGATAATTATGTTGTGCATAGAGAAGATTACATCAGTACTTCATAAATATAACACAAGAACTTCACTTCAAAATATGATCCATGACACACGAGTGCTCAGGCTCGTTCTTAAAAATCGAATTTCCTAGTTCTGCAATATCGTGTGTGCAAACCGGACCGATACTTCTGTACCCATTGGTTTTACAATGGGACTTTTGTTCGACAAAAGTAAACATTACGTTGGTACCATACGCCCTGCATTGTAAACTGTACCATCTAATCACATTTTATTATTGAATCCGCAGATATTTTTATAAAATTTTTTAAATTTTTTTTTTAATTTAAAAATTTTTTTTTTTTTTGCAGTATAGTCTTTTTGGATAAATTCCAAAAGTTATATGTATTGAATACAAGGTCATTGTGTGTCAACTGGGGCATCAAAATGCGCAGGTAAAAAAACAATCTTCAAGTTGTTTTTGTTACCTATCAACTTTATTGCATAAGCAATATGAAATGTGAGATCTACATTCATAAATATAGATTCACTTTTAAGACTGTAGCTGGAGATGTTTGTGCACTGTAAATTACTTTCTAACGTTTGTTATAATGTTATCTTTCAAAATATAAATGTTAATGTAAACTGACACCTTTAAATTTTGTACATACAGTGCATGACTGATAGAGTGATACAACTGACGTAAATTGATTCACAAATTGTTATTAAACTGTCAAAAGTTAAGACAGATGGGACACGACGAGCATGACTTAATTATTGATGCATAAAGTAGCGTCAACAACTTAAATATCCTACCTGGTACACTAGGTTTAGATGTTAAATAAAGTAAAAAAAAAAACATGCATCGTTAAAATAAATAATGATTATGGTATGACCTCTGCCTATCCTAGCAGGTGCAAAGTTTGTTGCAGTGTGTCTTATATCGGGATGTGAGTTCATTTACTAAGCGACATCCTCATCCAAACACGAATGCACTTTTATATGACAGCATAGTTTTATATAAATACTCAACATTTGGGTAGGTAAAATCAACAGGTTAACTAGGATGTAAATACTTACAAAGTGTAAACTGATAGCATTTTGTAGGTTGACTTAGCAGAAGTATATGGTTGAGAAAAAGGTAAACAGAGGTGTTTTGTAGTGACATTTTATGCACTTATGTTGATTACACGTTGATTTTTTTTACAGCACATGTTATCAACCTTTTAGAAAGAAATGTATTGATATTTTTCCTTATTTATTGTTAGTCACATGTATTTCTGAATTCTCTAGGAGAAAGTGTAAACTTTTGATTGACGATCTGTATGCAAATTTCTGCCTTGAGTTTGCGTAATTACTGCTCCATATCAACGTGCAGATTGCCTTGTTAGATAGTATGTACTCTGAATATTTAATTGAATAAAATATTTTGTAACAACTAAATGTGCTATTTTTTGCGGGATGGTTCTTGATCTCACAAAACTGATGTTTAGACTCCTGGGTCATTTTAGCCCTAGTCCATTGTCTCCATGGGTTATAACATGAGAGTCTTGCCTTGTTCCAACTATAGATCCCCTTAATGCATTGAAATCCCACCAAGAACGTGGAAACACGAACCAGACTGAATACGACAGCTCAGATACAACGCATTGTTAGGTCATTAGTATATTATGACGTCAGCTCAAGTGCAACCGTAGAAAGTTACCCATCACCACAAGCAAACACTCCTTGGCATTTTTCCTCCGAAATATGATAGAAAATCAGTAAATACAAGCCCAATTAAGTGTCATGAAGTTATCAGGACAGTTTTCTCCAGGTGGCATTTTATCTTCAAATTTGCAGTGTTGTAGCGGTGGCATAGGTTACCCAGGGGAGGAGGAATCTGAATTAAAGTGGCAGATTTTCATTTTAGAAATATCGGAAATCAGTCAATGTTGCTCGTGAATCCTCGGGACTCCTGGTGTAATATTCTTGTTACAGGTCTCTACCGCTCATATGCGTGACTCTTCTGGCTTTGCAAAAATGAACCCTTCTTGAAAGGTAAAGTGGGTATATATAGGTTTGCTAAAACGATGAAATGGATGCTTAATTATAGTACAACTCAAACAAGTTTTCTTGAAGCATTCTGTAATACAAGTGACTAACTTATCAAAACTAAATATTCATATCAATGAATTATGTAACCCGAAAACAGGCTTCAATAAGTTAGAATATGTATGCGCGTGTATGATATTTTTTTAAAATAAAAAAGACGATAGAAACACGATAAACACACGTTTTGAAGCCTCGACAGTATCAACCGAATTATTAGAAAGGTATCACAAGTTTTATCCATGGCATAACCATATGCAAAATATTAACACAGCCAATGTTAACATTTTTTCTCCTGTTTCCAGTTCTGACGTATCATTAGTGATCACTCTACACCAAAATATGCATCCCAAAAGGTATTTAAAACATCTTCTTCACTAACTATGTATTTATGTATGTCATTCGTTTCCACTTAAGTGTTCCATATTTTCATACATAGCAAAGACAGTATATTATTTTGAGAATTTCTCGCATTTTATTTGTAAAGGGTAATACACACACATAACAGTTTTCATCTGTACCATAATTGAATTTTCATCGAATAGATTGACCTATGTTTACGACTGTTTCCTATCAAAACTGTTGTCCTATGAGGCATTATGTGTTCCATTCTCATTTTCGTAACTTATTTCCACGCCTTTTTGTACACCCAGGCCCGCCGAGGGGGGGGGGGGGTGAGTCAGGGGGAATAGCCCAGGAGCCCGGCGATTTCTAGGGGCCCGCCGTCAACTCAGTTATAAAAATTAATTCATCTTTTCAGTAAAAATTAAAATGTGTTCCTTGCAAGAATCTAAGTTATGGTAGATTACTACAGGTTTTTTTTTATGCAAAACTGTACACATGTTTTTATATACCAAATACTAAACTAGTTTTGGGGCCCGTGACTTCTCTGCTCAGGGTCCCAGAATATCTGTCGGCTGGCCTGGTTACACCAAACATAGCTTGATCATATAGCCAGTATTTGTGTTAAAAAGAGTTTACGTCAATAGCCAGTGTTCGTCAGTTACTCTTATTTCTCGTTGATTTATTTACATACGTTTTACTGATGTTAATTTAGCTCGCCCTGTAAGTATAATACTTTGTCTGCAAACGGTGCCAATGCTTCCATTACATCTATATTCAAATTCTTTTCTGTGTTTGACAACATTAGAAACAAAGGCAAGAAAATGCGCCTTCTATTGTCAACATATTTATTGTCTTGTTGTTGGCTATTGATATCAAGTTCTATCAATGGATACTCTGTCATCAATACCTTTTCAAGTTATGATTGTAGTAAGTACTAGGTAGCTATCATAGACCTTCAATATCATCACGAGTTTCAAACATCAAAGTTAAACAAAATCAATTACCGAACTTGTGTACTCAGTGTTTAGTCTTTCTTATTCCAGATATCGCCCTATGCTCAAGTTTAGAAGTATAAAAAAAAACTTCAGGAAGACACTCTTTAATTAATTGAACCAATTTAAATTTTATTATGGTGAAGATTTTTAAAATAAACGTTTAAAAAGAAAACCTGGTTTTAGTTGTAGTATTGTTTGCTAATGGGGACATTCTAATACACGCATTGTATCTCTCCTTCGTGCATTTTTTAAATTTTTATTTTATATGGATGAATGACATTTGATGTGAACTCTAAGTTCGTGTACGAAGTTCAACTTTCCAAGATTACTGGGACGGCTTTCACACCATAATTTTGTACCGGAAAAATGTTTTAGTACCTTGCCTTCTTTAGTCCCTTAATTTTGTATATATTATGCACCAACTACAAATGCCATCTGACAATGCATATTTTATGCTCAATATCAATCTGGAATGATAAAATAGACAGATGAAACAAGACTGATTTAGCAGAGCAAACCATATATATGACAAAGAAAAAGAGAAAGACCGAAAGAGGGGAAATATATAAAAGAACACATATAAATACTTTTAAAATATAATTAAAACTAACTAATACATTTCATTTTTAAAATATGTTTCTTGACGCCTTGATAATCAAATACTGATATATCACCTTCGTCTGGAGTTGTGTGCTACAAAGTGGAAGAGTAAAAGGTAAATACAGTACTCATTAAAGCTTGTAAATTCTTTAATGAAAAAGGTCCTTGCAAATTATCAGGGAATTATCAGAGAAAGTATGTATGTAATAATATTAAAGGATCAACTACTGAAAAATAAATATATCCTTACCTAATTTCAAACAAAGAACTTTAGTAAATCCATCTAACCCACGACATAAACACCGGCTGGTCAGAATCGATGCCAGAACCTAAACAAAAAAGACCCTATAATTACTCCTTACAATCTGTTGAGGGTAATTTTGAGGTAAAAAAAAAAATGATAATTGTAATTTATAAATTTCAATTATGACTGCTTAACGCATTCTGTTGGGCGTACGATGCACAGTGACTCCAAGTCCAAGTTTTTTTTTTTCCACCATCGATTAATAAACAAAATAAAAATTGAATACAAAGTTAATAATCACTCTTTATAATCCTAGACCGGATACTTTTAATGCAAAAAGAATAATCAGGAAATGATTCAAACTAAATTTTAACAGAGAGGCAGAGGGGAGATAGTAATAAAATAATTTTGTACATGTGTTTAGCGTAGATAAGCAGTCCTATTTTAATACACTTTTGAGGCTAAAATGTTGAAATCAAGGCACGTAAAATGTTTGTTTTTTACTACTAGTAAAGTCCAGTCGTTTCACAATTTATATTCAGTCACAAGCTATATTAAAATTAAAATATGCAACTTTTCGGCGTTAAAAAGAAATATTTTGTATAAGTCATATTTTTTTCATCAAAAAGTCACATTTAATTATTTCCATATTCTAAAGATGGGTCTAAGGTCATCACATGACTAATATTAGTAATTGATTTTGTTTTTGAATGTGATTTAATGTAGAGTGCCAGTTAGTTTCCAATTATGCCAGTCAACATACTGCAATAAACTGGAATAAAATGGTCTTTTCTTAACCCCTAAAAAAGAGCAAACAATTTCAAAATACCATGTCTATTGCTCGAGTCATACCTAGCTTAATGCGAGAGACACTTCCATCGTTTTTGGTCAGTTTTCGAGGTGATGTGAGTGTTTCGAGTTCGAATGGTACGAGTGGGTATTGAACCACATGTCATGTTTAAAATTAGTCTAAATTACCGTCACATATGTTTCAGCTAGAGTTGAGGTTATTGCGATGATAAATAGTAATTCTATGGGTACATATAAAAATATTGATTGAAGTCCGATAGCTCAGTTTACTGAAGCAATCAAAGAACTATCTTCATGGTCTGATTTCAATCGATGCCAATCTTTGTAGTTGGTCAGTAGAAGTTAGTTAAATTTTTCGCATTTTTATTTTTTATTTATTGTTGTTGATCTTTGTTTGAAACAGTTTTTTATATCACAGAATACCATCATTTTATATACCATCAATTCTGAAGAATTCGTAACGTAATTTTGAGAGCTTGAACAGAGAAAATAAATAAAACTTTCTCTGGATATGGGACCCGAATTTTACCAGTACACCCAGATTTTACTCGCATGTAGCTAGTCCTGCTTCAAGGATTAAAACAACTGAGTCATCTTGTATGAGTTGGAATAAATTATAGTCAGTTCTATTTCTGGATTCAAGACATACATATACGCAGGGCCGGATTAAGACCTTTAGAAGCTCCAAGCACTGAAAAGATTACGATGCCCCCCCCCCCCCCCATTTAATTAAAAAAAAACAACAAAAAAAAAACGTAATTTCTAATTTTTTGGTGCCCCTGCTTTGCTGGTGCCCTAAGCACGTGCTTAATCTGCCTATTGTGTAATCCAGCACTGCATGTACGTCTCATGCAGGACTAATCTGGGGCTCAAAAAATGAGCGCGCAACAACCGGAACTTTCCTAGAGTAAGTTTTCTTTGCAGTTAGATGGTTAAATTTATGTCCTGGAAACGCTTATAATGCAGGAGCTCACCAGGGATTCCGTACCACAGACTCCTCGCCTACTTGTTTACGCCCCACCCCCACCCCCATTCCTTCCCCAAACGCTACAGAATGATATTTCTAGATCCGCCCCTGCTAACTGTCTATTGGTGAAATTCTGTCTGGTTTTAAGTTTATAATCCATTCCTTTAAACAAGACTATACAGTTTCCATAAGTTTGACCAATTCAAAGTCATTTCCTGAGGTACAATACAAGCAATTCTGGTAAAAAGGGGGTCTTGAGTACTTTATTCTATCACTGAGGCCATTGCATGTAATGATCGAAAATTGCTAGTCTATGGTAATTGTGTTTCAGGTTTTCACTTTTATAATATTTGCAAAAGCCACTCCAAGCAAACTTCGCTGCAAAAAAAAAAGTCAAACGTAGTCGAGCTTATGTTTCATCTGATCTGGTCCCAAGAGCAGAATCTTATCTCAAAGTATCAGTGTAGGTTAAATTAATTAAAATTCACCCAATCAGATCTCTGGAATTTAGAATAGCGTGTTGCAGAGACAGCACGATTTTCAATGCCCACGACAGAACACAACAAGTGTAACGTGCCTATGTAAAAAATAACTAAAGCAGTGTTAAATTAGTGTTGAACCTTGAACGCGGTATCGCATGTTTCGCGCACTTTGGTATCCTATGTTTGCCAAATGTTCATCTATGTGTGTCCCCCCCCCCCCCCCCCACACACACACCTTCCCGGCATACTTTTTCGTCAGGATTTTTTTTTAAAGAATCCGCCTTCTATTTTTCTTTAGTTTTGTCCATGTCTATGTTGGCTTTAATAATGGCCAAAGTTGCTTAAGGCAATAAAATCATAAAAGGGAAGTAATTTCAATTATAAAACAACATTTTTAGCAATCAAAACAAAAAAAGGTTTGCAGTAGTCTGTCAAGTTGCAATGCAAAGCCACTGACGGCCTCCAGTGTAATGTATTTTCGAGGGTGAATTAATGACAAAAGGGACGAAATTCATGTGGCAAAACTGTTAAAGCAAATAAAATTATCTCATGTTTTAGCATTACTAGTGCATTAAGTACTATCTAGTACTTTTCTTAGACCCTTTGAAAATTTAGTGTGTCCCCCACTAAATTTGGAGGACAGGATGACACCTTGTCCCCTGCCATTGGAATCCTAGGTGATACACTGACTGAAGGGTATATATATATATATATATATATATATATATATATATATATATATATATATATATATATATATATATATATATATATATATATATGTATATATATATATATATATATATATATATATATATATATATATATATATATATATATATATATATATATTGGCTGTCACTGCATTACGATCGATACATGGAACAGATTGTCTGCTGCTTCATTGTGTCTTTTTGACTTAAAAGAGAATGAAACGTACACATACCGTCCCTGCAATAGGAACTAATTCAATTTGCAGGGGGGGGGGGGGTTGCGTAGCTCCTTTCGGAAGCACAATAGCATATGAAAGAACTGTAGGAATGTAATACTTTCCCTCTGCGAGGCAGATACCAACGCAATGATAAATCCAAATCAGTAGTGTAATTTAGTCCCATCTCAAATTTTGTTTGCTGAAATCCGGGCCATATTGCCGGATGCTTTACTATTATTTAGATAGATACTAGAGTTCTGAGTTCTGATGATGAATTCAGCCTAGGCTAAAATATAGGTTTAAAATACACTAATATAGATGCCTCTTGAGTCTAGTTTAAGCCTGGCCCCTTAAACGGCTTTGCAAGACATAAACTTACAGCCATTCTTGAGGTGGTGGGGGATTGTGTACCTAATTCAGTCGATAGCGCCATTATATGTATGGATTAATGATTACAAATCAATGGTCATCATATATATATATATATATATATATATATATATATATATATATATATATATATATATCTGGTTCTCATTTATTCCATATCCTTTAAGACCAAGCAAAGACAAACTATGTGTACTAATATAGTTCAGGGTCAGTTCTGCTTCCGTGGTAAGTTCGTGAGGAAAGTTGGCAACATACATCATTGGAAAACTTATGCCATAAGGAATCTGAAAAACAATGTTGCCATTGTTTTTATATCAAAGATAAAAGTCACATTTCAAGGTCAAATTTAAGACCTCAAAATCAATATAAGATCTACATATACAGTATCTCCATTATCATTTCAGTGTTCTACGAATTTCCATAAAGATCCACATGATTGTTCTGTTTTAATTTATTATTTGATGTGTGTTAGAGATTGACAGACCTATTGCAGCATGGAAATGGCCAGTATAGGTCAAGATCTAATTGATATGTTTTAACTCTAGTGAATAACGCATAACATCATAAGTCCTGCCATAGACAGGTGAATGACAACTGAAATAAATGTTGTTTTATGATTTATCTTAAATTGAGGGGGGAGTGGTGTTACTTTATTTAATAAACCAAATGTCTTGAACGGTCATTATTGCTTACAAAAGCATAAGTGCTACTAAATTAAGTTTATATTGACTTCGACCTTAACCTTAATAAGAAAAAGGCAATTTTTTAAAAACAAAATTTCCTCATAGACTTAGCTTCAAAATGATACATCTTGCCAACTTTTTAGCCAGATGTTGGGGTTTATAAGAAATCTGTCAATATCTTTATACTTTATTGTTCAGCTGGATATTTAAATCTATTTCGTCTATGCAAGATCAATTTACCTTGGCAACTTTCTTGATTTGTACATGCAAATAATAATATATTACACGACATACTGCTTTCTGTGATTAGATAAGCTCTGCATAACAGCTAGACATGATTTTATTTGCAGTGCAATATATGAAGATGTTTCGTGCATTTTATTTGTATTCAGAGGATATCTATACGATAATATTACCTAACATTGAAGAAGGTCAAATGATAAAGAGACCAACGAAAATATATCACCTGGAGTCAATGGTCGCCGTTGCAAAGATGACTAATTATGTATTGCAAATGGTGTTACAAATTGCAAATGGGACAATTTTCTCGTTCTTTGTGTGAACGTACTCATGAATTGTAGTATAATTTATATTTTTCCTTATCCCATGGGTATATACTGCATAATAATTGGCAACAATGATAGAAGCATCGTAATAATATAAAGTAAACATATTTTATAAAATGAGGTTGCAGAATTTATGTCAAAGAATAATAAATTGAAATTTTATGATACGTGTGAATTTATGTTTTTATTCATGGTGGAATTTTCTTTCATTCGAATTTAGTACGGTAGACGGCTGACAGGGAAGTCATTGTCGTTCTTATTGTGCGTTTTTTGAGTATCTTCGGCAAATCTCGAAATGGAATACCTGTAATATATTGCTTAACGGTTTTTCCTATAATTTTCAGGTAGCTACATGCACTAACCTCAGCCGAGTCAGTTATTTCAAATATTAAAATTCCTAGTGTCTTTGGATTGTATAGATATAATGTATGTTTTACTGCCACACAGCTCTGTGATGGGGTTTCCCAATAGTACAGAGGCATGGTACATCAACAATTATTGAACAGATCCAGGACGATGGTCTAATTCTCAGAACCTTTTCTAAGCGTGAAATCTAGCCCAAGTTCAACACCTTCCACACAGAAACACACACACACACACACACACACACACACACACACACACACACATCATTTATGATTACTTACAGCACATTTTTGTAATTGATATTTATCTTGCTTGTAGATGTACAATTCTGAAACTAGTTGAATTATGTATTATTTTATTTACTTTCTGAACATTAGCTTTATTTTCATGTTCACAAATGTATAGCATTCGTAACCGGATCATATACGTGTATAATATATCCATTGAATTAAATAAGATATTTCTAGACTCTGGAACAATCCAATGTTTATCACCTTGCACACATGTATAGGTCAACTTCGACGTTTACTTTTTCTTATTTTATCTAAAAAGGGAATAATTACCAAAAGCACGATAGCAACTTTGTTTATTGTTTTCCAGTTATATATATCTCTGTAATAAAAGGCTTTTGTTGGCACAAACATGACATACTATTGAAGTGATCTTGTTGAAATGTAAGTTGTCAACATCTCCATAGTACACCTTACTACAGCATTTCCAGCAGGCTGTATTTCGTACATGAACTACAGACTATCAGTACAGTTTTTATCTAAGCCTTATCTAGACCTACCAGTGGTGGTGTTATCCCCCTTTCCCGCCATGTTGCAGCCAATCTCATATTTCCTGGTCAATTACATCGTCGCAAGCCCCGGGTGATAATCTATGAGGCGCGGTATGGGACAAACGTTGGTCCAATGAGAAAGTAGCAGTTGAAATTTCAATCTCACATGTCGAGAATTCCATTTTCACATGTTGAATCAAATTGTTTGTGTTGAAAGCTCTATTTCATATGTCGAGTTTTTAAGTTTTATATGTTGAATTACATAGCGGTGGTTGAAAGTTCCATTTTCTTCATCGAGTTTTTAAATTGTATCAGTTGAATTACACAGTGGTGGTGGCTGAAATTTCAATGTTGTATATCGGCAATTCCAGTTTCACATGTTGAATCAAATTGTTTGCGTTAAAAAGTCCATTTCATATGTCGAGTTTTGAAATTTTATCTGTTGAATTGCACAGCGGTGGTTGAAAGTTCCATTTCCTATGTCGAGTTTTTAGATGTCATCTGTCGAGTTACACAGCGGTAGTTGAAAGTTATATTTCGTATGTCGAGAATTCCGATTTCACACGTTGAATCAAATTGTATGTGTTGATATTTTCTGTCATCCATACATATGTTGTTTAAGGACACTTTATTCTTTTTGTCCATAAATGTGAAGATAAGACAAGAACTGCATGCATTTTAGAAATCATGATATTCGAAATATTGGTTACAATCAGAACACAATTATATATTGCAAGATTTAAGCACACATAGTTACTACCATCTTCCTCAATTGTTTAAAGCATACACAATTTCTTCCATTCGGTTCCATGATGTTTACACTTTCAACCTGCCATCCCTTTTGAAGTTTCCTCTTTTATTTCCTTGCAGAGTTAATTTTCATCACCAACATATCAAGAACCTATGTTTGATTTTTTTCTTTTTTTTTCTTCTTTCAAATATTGAATAAGTTCTCTTTGTATTACATTAAAATTAAAGGGTTCTATGGTTGTGTATTAATTGAAGCATACTGATGTAAAAAGGGATCAAAGTAATTTTCGGGCATGCTTGTGGCAGACATTTTTGCTTTGTCCCACACTTCTAGTAATAAAAACGTGTGTACCTCAAAAATATTTCCAGCAGGATCTATAGTAAGGACATGGTAATTATCCTCCAGAAAAGGCACTATATACGTGTATCTCACGATCAAAAGGGCACCTCATTTTATCGTGAACTGCAGGGGCGGATCGAGAAATATAGTTTAGGGGAGCTTCTGCATGTCAAGCGTTTCCAGGGCATAATGTTAACCATCCTACTGCAAAGAACACTTGGTGGTGGTCGGGGGGAGGGGGGAGGGCGGCGGTAGCTTGCTCCGCCTTCCCATCCGCCTCTGAATTGTTGTTTTCGTTAATTATCATTATTATTATTATTATTATTATTATTATTATTATTATTATTATTATTGATGTTGAATGAGGAGGAAATCTTCAAAGGGAGTAGTTGATTTGTAAAATTTTAAATATCCAATGTTGCATATGTAGTTCATCCATTTCAAAGAAAATTCACGTTTACGATCGTGAGAAATGAAAGACCATGTTAATGTTAAGACCACAATTAATATAGTGATGTAAAATGTGTGACATTGACCCCAACGCCCAAAGGTAGAGAGAGCATGTTTCAGTATTAATTGTCTAACCTTCATAATAATTCATCCAATGTATGAACAAAATCCATCAAGATGTTTAGGAAATATACGCGAATGAAAAAAAAAGCAAAAAAACAAACAAACAAACTATAACTAAAACCTTAATGCAAATTTTCTATATGACTGTGACCCAAAGATCAAAGGGGCATCAGTGCGTGTCGCAGAATGGTCTCAACTTCATAATGATTCACCCCAAGTATATAGAAAACTCATCCAGTGGCTCAGGAAATATATAAAAAAAAGGAAAACAACTTAAGAAAGACCTTGAAGCAAATTTTCAATGATTGTGACCATAACCCTAAGGCCAAAGGGCAAGTGTGCATGTCAACAAATTAATTGTCTTAGCTTCGTTATGACTTATTCCAAGTATGAATAAATATATAACGGAGTTTAGTAAATATATGCAAATGAAAACACTTTAACCAAAACCTTTTTGTAAACTTTATACGACTGTGACCTTGTCTACAAGGTCATAGGGGTGAGCAGGCATGTCGCAAAATGAATTGTCTTAGCTTTATAATGATGAATCCCACGTTTGATGAGAATCTATTAAGGAGATTAGGAAATATTAGCTACTGGAAAAACTAACCAAAAACTTAACGCAAAGTTGTATTGATCTGGAATTAACATAGCGAGAGGAACTGACCTAAAAAAAAATAGTAAACTGGAAGCAGCCTCTCATTATAAGGTTTTCAGGTATGAAAATATAAATAAATAAATAAATAAATAAATAAATAAATAAATAAATGATAAACTTAATAAGTCATGGGAGACCTTGTTTAGGCAGGGGTTTTTTGTGTTTTTTTGGGCGTGGGGAGGGGGTGCCAGTCATTTCGCCTGATCATGGATCAACTAGTCATCTCAGGACAGCATTACAAAATACATTTAATGTAATCAACATCAAACAGAATAAAAAAGGTACAAGAATAAACACAGGAGTGAACATAAAACAATATACTTATGGGGATTTCTCGACATCGGAAATGGAACTTTCAACCACCGATGTGTAATTCAAGAGAGAAAATCCAAAAACTCGTCATATGAAATGGAACGTTCAACACAAACAATTTGATTCAACGTGTGAAATTGGAATTCTCGAAATACAACATTGAAATTTCAACCACCTCTGTGTAATTTAAAAGTCAAAATATAAAAGCTTGACATACAAAATGAAATTTTCTACCACCGCTGTGTAATTCAACAAATACAATTTTAAAATGTGACATATGAAATGGAACTTTCAACGCAAACACTTTGATTTAACATGTGAAACTGGAATTCTCGACATACAACATTGAAATTTCAACCACCGTTATGTAATTCAACATATACAATCTAGAAACTCGACACAGAAAATGGAACTTTCAACCACCGCTGTTTAATTCAACAGATAAAGTTGTAAAACTCGATATACGATATGGAGCTTTCAACACCAACAATTTGAGTCAACATGTGAAATTGAAATTCTCGACATATATCATTGACATTTCAACTGCAACTTCCTCATTGGAGCAGATTTTGTCCGCTACGGCGCCTCACACTAATCCGCTACACTATTATTATCACCCGTGGTCGCCTGTGAGGAGGCCTTCGAACACAATTACGCAGTTGCACAACACAGATATTTGGTAAGGCAGAGAAGGGGATATATATGGCCTCATACCACAATGATCACCCCGCCCGCCCCCCCCCCCCCTTGAGGTTGACCAAAATCAGGGAGATATTCCGAATACATAGCGCATTGTTTACATGGTTGGTTTGCCACTAACTTATGTGGTGAAGTTACTTATTGTAATAATCATGAAATAGTAGGCTTGAAACTTTATGAAATTGTATAGAAAACTGCATTGTTGTTTAATGAAAACAGTAGGGTGTGAAATGTCAATGTTTCTGGGTCTTGCAGACGCTTTTTGGTTACTTCCTCTACGTCAGTTTGTTTACAGTAGTAATACACAAAATGGAGCCGGTCAACCTATGATGAAACCTTGCAGGATGTATTGAACTAAGGTGGGTTAATGTTTAGCAAAAAGTGATAGAGGTCTATCAGTTCTGGTAAAAGTGCAATAATGTTGACTGCTTATACATTAAATAGAAGAAAAATAATTATGGTCTGAGGCCAGGAGATTGAATATGCATAATCCTGCTTAACCAATCACTGCGAAAGCGAGTAATGTTTTTTCTTTTTTCTTTTTCCTTTTTTTTTTCTCGCCATTGAGACCCATGATGATGTCTCACGGTGTTTGAATGAGCCAATCAAAGTTTCTGTTCCAAGCACAGTTTCTGATCGATCGATAAAATGAGCACTTTCATTGATGTGTAGGAGACTGTTACTTGGTGTTGTTGATGGCTTATTTTTTTGTTTATGCGTACTCATAAAAAATAAGAAATCTTAGCACAGGCAGCTACGAGTGATAAAGGAGCGTGGCGGATTATCGCCCGTGGTTTGCGACGATGGGTCAATTAAGACGAATGGCTGTTCTCATGAAAACTATGTCATATACCGTATATACTCGCGATTTCGTTGAGCAAATCAATGATTTTACGGTAGAATCTATTTTAAACTTAAAATGTTGAAGACCAGTTTCATTATTAAATGCGGGGGCCCCGGGTGGCCGAAGGGTCTAAGGCGCTCGCATTTACAGATCACTCACACATCTCACCTCTATCTGCGTGGGTTCGAGCCTTGGGCTCGGCTAACGTGGGTATGTGAGAAGGCTTGCCAGTAGCTTCCCGTGGGTCGGTGGTTCTTCCCGGGGTTTTCCCGGGTTCTTCCTCCACCAAATATACTGGCCGCCATGTATAGCCCTTTCATGTGCTGAAAAATGACGTTAAACCCACAACAACAACAACAACATTATTAAATGCAAAATTACAAAAATCAACCTTACACCAACGTGGTCAACAACTCGAAACAGCACATACACTGTATATACTCGTATAAGCCGATACCAACTGCAAACAGCATAGACCCAGATCTGCAGTCGCATAATGCGCCGGCAGATCTGGGTCTATGCAGTTTGTAAGGACTAATCAATAGAACAAACAACATAGACCCTGATAAGGGTCTATGTATTTTGCATTTAGACTTGAATTATACGCGAGTATAGACGGTAATACGTGCAAAGTGAATAGGTACATGTTCCATTGCTTGTACCTTCTACACTTTACAAGTCATCAACACCGAAACAAAAATTCTGTTGAAGACTTTGCTGAAAATGTACCTTCATTTTGAATCAATTTTATAATTTCTCAAGTGTCGCCAAAGCATATCCGAATAATACAGTGCTGCTTAAAGGTCTAAAAATCTTTGAACGGATAGGAATCGACATGTTTAAAGAAGTTCTAATTGCGTTAAGTCTTTTTCACCCGTGCTTTTATATTCATGACAAAGTAAAACCCCCAGCAACTAGCATTAATCAAAATCTTTCTGAAAATCTTCTTTAACTTCCATTACAAATATTTATGTATCAAACTAAATACTTAATATAGCACTATAGTCATTACTTTGCATGTGGGATTGCTCCTACTTGCAATATCTTTTATCAGGTAAAATAACTATTGTCTCAGCTCTAAAACAATGGCTTCTTAATAAAATAGATACGGCAAATGATCGATTTAGACGTATAAAATGATATTTTCCCTTACCGCTTTCTTTTACAAATATCTCAAGAGCAAGAAAGATTTTAAATAATATATCGTATTGGTCATGAACTCTCACACAGGCTTCAGAAATAAAACGAAATACCGAACTTCCGTTAGTGCTAGCTTTCGTTACTAAAAAGATCCCTACAACTTTATCCTTGAAATTTTTCTTGATAGTTTGTCAAGAAAAGATTATACAAATTTATTATGTTCCGAAGGTACAGAAGCTGACTTTCTGTAAACCATGAGTGATACCCAGTAAGCAACACTTTCCTGATTTATAATTGTGTTAAAGTACCCCCCCCCCCCGCCCCCCCTTTAACAGTTGTCTTGATACATTTATTATACACGACAAATTTAGTTTTACATTTAACATTTTGGTATCTAAAAGTATTTTTTGAAGTTAGAAAAGGAAATATGGTCGAACCAAGTGGCTTTCTAAGTGAATGACTAAATACAAATCTATAATGATCTGTGCTTGTGGTGACAAAGTTTATACAAAATACCAATGGAACAGATTCGTTGTATGGGCGAAATAAAAGGTATGTTAGTGTGATATTGCATAAAAATGATGTGAACATTATCATGATGGCCGGTCAAGCGGAGAAGCCGAAACTTCTTTGAGCTATTTGTATCACGTGGAAATTTAACTTACGTTGTCGCGTGATCATGAATATCATCAGCAGTAGGTTTCAATTGTCACTTGAAATTTCAGTGAAATTAGCAACTGCAACAGCAACACAATCATCATCAACGAAAACAAAATTAATAATAATAATAATAATACCAGCAGAAGAAAAAAGGTAGATTTTGTTTCACAGTTTTTGTTAGAATAAATACATGTAGTTGTGAAATCTGTTCTGACAGCGGTATTACACGTAAGTGAGGTTCCATAACTATTATATACCTATAAGGTTAAAGGAAACGTGGCAGATTTCTTTGTATGGAGTTCGGATAACATTCCTTGAATTAAGTATCGACATATGGTGAGGAATGTGAGCAATTTGAGAATCCTCCTTTCTTGCCACGTAAAATGAAAGTATTATACACGTTTGGGGCTTTCATCTTTACGTTGCAATCAACCATTTTCATGAAATTTACAACTTTTTACTCTTTTTACTTTAACCTCCGTTACCATAGTTCCCAACTGTTCATAAAGTTTTGGTATCAGTTTTTTATATTTGTAGATTACTCTGCTTTGATATGTAATTACTTAGTAAAAGTTTCACATTCAGAGTGATGTTTGCAGAATAATTGCATAATACTATTGAAACTACTTCACTTTCAAGAGTTGGTCGATCTTTTATGAGACAAATTGATTTGAGAGCCTTTGTACTTTATAAAAGAGACGCTGGTCTCATACAGCAAAACTTTGGGCCTTATGTAACACAGGTGTGTTGATGTCAAAACTTCAAAGATTAGAAATAGTAGCCTCTCTATACTGGCCTAAATGTTACAAAACAAATGCATATAGGTATGTTTTGCCTATAGTTTGCAAGTGGTGATTTTAAATGGTAATTTAACGTTGTAACAAAACTTTATTAAACTCAAAGATCACACATAATCATATCTTTTCCTAATGCCCTCCGACTTTTGGTTTAAAAAAAAAGTATTTTCATTCACATGTAGTGAAATAGTCTATAAAATGAACAATGTGTTATTTGTATTACAAGGGCGTTATCCCATTTCATTGTAATTAATTGTCTGTAATTGTAATATGTATTAGCTATTTAAAATCATCATGTAAATTCAAAGCACAATTCACCGTGTATAACGAAGTTTAGTGTTAAGAGATCAATAGGTCCGCGATAATACTAGTTATTTATGTGCATCATTTATGACTCGCATACACACACACACACACACACACATATATATATATATATATATATATATATATATATATATATATATATATATATATATATTGACATAATCATGCATTTCATAGAAACCACTCACATCTAACTATAAGAGTACTTAGAGTAAAGGAAGCAAAATTACATTCCTACTAAGATCGATGATTGTGGTAAATATTTGGTCATGGCGCCATGCTGGATAAGGAATGGATGCATAAATCAGGTACTTGCCTATATT
The DNA here is from genome assembly GCA_029931535.1 of Margaritifera margaritifera. NCBI lineage: Eukaryota > Metazoa > Mollusca > Bivalvia > Unionida > Margaritiferidae > Margaritifera > Margaritifera margaritifera. The sequence goes on along the minus strand of JAQPZY010001348.1, from coordinate 1,907,361 downwards.
CGTGTTCATCAGATTTGACATTTATGGAACGATTTGAGAAGTATTAGATGACGCTAGTGTGAGACCTTACTTCGTGTTATAATCATGTCTGATTTAAGATTTGTATGACCTGACGTTAAAAGACAGGTAAAAGTTGACGTTGTTATGTGATAAGTTCGTATGCATTAGTGTTCGTGTATGCACATGTATGGTTGTGCATCGTTGTTTTTTTCACATAAGATTTTTACGGACGGTATAAACAGATATCTTTATTTTTACATATTCAGGGACTGAATCCATTTGATAAAATGGGTTTAGGATCTACACAGTACATTCATTTCTTGTCCAAATATTATTTTCCATCTTCATCATTAGAAAGAAGATACGTTTCACAACAATTCACAAACTAAGTGTCTGATATGAAAATTCGCTTATACAGTAACATTGAAAAAAATCTAACCTTTAATTTATGTATCTATTTCAAGTAACCAAAGTTCTCAATTTCATTCGAATGCAAAGATGGGAAGAAGAAGTGCTTCAGACCTGCAGCAAATCATTTATATGCACTAGGAAGTAATAGCTCCTTGTGACAGGTATTTATTGTCTCTTAAGAGGCTCTTAGTAAACAAACGGAGGTATCCATGTCATGTTCTGGAAAGCAGGCAGTTTTAGTACTGAGTCACCACTTTGATGATTGATATAGAAATACAGTGGGAGTTTCCCTTTATCTCCACACGAGGCCATTCAAAAGGTAAATGATGGTAACGCTTCAGTAATGTAGGAAACATTTGTTGTTCTTGGTTGGTTGGTTGGTTTTTAATGGCACTTTTACCGCACGATTGGCTATATAATGCCGAGGAAATGGGATCTAAGTGCCTTTCCCAAAGATCCGGGCTGGCCTCGGTCCTTGGTATATCGAAATCATTGGGGTATCGAACCTACGACCCTTGAATTACAAGTCCGAAGCTCTACCAACTAAGCTACCGTTCTCAAAACACTATGAAGCAGTGTCCTTCTCCCTCTTTCGTTATACCACTATAATATGGTCACACACTGAGAAAATACTTGATGTATCTGAAGTTATAAATCTTATTGTGATTAAGGCAAACCTGTTTATTTTTAACAACCATAAAATATCCACTTTTTAGAATTACTCTCTAGTAGGACTTACAATACTTGCAGAATTTTGGAGCCCCCCTCCCCTTCTGTAAAATAGGTAAAATGACTGTCCCACAACAAATTATTATCCCCATGGCTTTGTTTTTGTTTGTTTGTTTGTTTGAGGTTTTTTTAAAAAAATAAAGGCACAGAGGATATTGCGATACCCTCCGTCTATCTCTCCGTCTGTCAGTTACCACTTCTCCTAAATCGAAGGATGCAATTCATAAAAGACAGTTGTTATGTTGCACCTGTTGTAATCATCTGCGAGATGTGTGTCATCTTTGCTTCCCTCCCGTCTCTCCTTGCAAGGAGTCAATGTTCAAACGTACAGAAATTTCAATTACAATGACATATTCGATGGGTCCCTATCTATGGGTAGTGGTAGTGGTGTTGGGGGGATATGCTGTAAGAGGCGTGGGGATTTGCGATACCTAGCCATTGCTGTTCCTCCAATTTTATTTGCTTTCATTTATTTGCTCATATTTCCAATATCATTTTCACGAACGCAAGTCGGATATTGTCTCATATGATTGTGACGAAGAGGTTTCTATATTGTCTCACCACATCATCTGAGACATGGATATTTCTGCTCGGTTTTGCATACTAAGAAAAAGATATTTAAGAATTCTCATTTTAAAGAAAGGTTCCCACGGTTCAAGATCAGACTTTGAATTGTCTTGAACCAACCTTGGTTTTTGTCCAGTCAGCTTTCTATATTTGAGGAACAGATACGATGACCTGATGGGCTATTTAAACATTTCAACTCCTTTTTTATAATAAAAATGATGCTAATTCTGTTGAATAAAAAGTTACATTTGTCCGTAAAAATATGTTTATATTAGAAATTGTCATTCCAAATTTTATGCATTTTGACAAATTATCATCGACTAACTGCAGTCGATTGGTCGATTCTGTTACACATCTTTTGTACTCGTCTTCTCTTTCCATCGTTGAACTTCTCATTGCATTTGCTGACATATACTAAACTAAACGTCTAATGGGCAGCTTACTAAAATTTTGCAGATTGTTTTAATGCAAACTTAATAATAATCGGCAAAAATATCGCGAGAAATGATATGTTTCTACTTTGACAATTGAATGATCCTAAGGTAATGAACTTTCGAATTGTCTATACAGCATGGCATTACATTATGATTCCAGCTCGGCTATTATTTCAAACGATCTGATGATTCCAAAAAGCTGATCATAAAAAAACAGTTCTTTTCAACTCAAGATCTAAAATGGAATGAAATTAATTCGTATTTCTAGGTCTTTTATACAACTTGCAAATGGCACATTTCACAACAGGAAACGTGTCATATTATGACCCAGAATGCAATACTAAATGCGTCTATTAATGAAAATGTACCCCAGATACCGTAAACACCTCTGACCTTGAACAAAAGGTCAGTAAACATCTTGTTTTTTTGATTAATAGTACAACTAAACCCAGCTTAAATATGACTCACTATTTGACACAACTTTAAAGTAGAGTCATAGGCCAAAAGTTTAAGCACATTATAGATTCCGTATACGTAATTCCGTAACAATATATACATATATATATATATATATATATATATATATATATATATATATATATATATATATATATATATATATATATATATATATATATCCAGTTATCTAATTTGTAACGTACTGTCTCTTGTGTTCTAATAATGTTTCTGGCGTATGGAAAGAATGAAGATTTTTTTCAGATATGTTTATATCCGTCATGCTTATCTGGGATGATACAATTCTTGAAAGAATAATTATTGAAACATAGTGATACCTACCATCTTTATAGTCATTAGGACCACCCTACTAAAATATGATTAGTCATCATGTTTGTCTCCCTCTATTTTAGTTTTGCTAACTGGTTTGATATAGTATAGTTGAATTATTTCATAAACATTTACAGATATATCAAAATAATTAATTTTTTTTAAAAATAACCTCCATTTTTACAAGACGTCTGACAAACCAACGAATGCATCTATCTGAATTGTATTTGAATTGTCTATCTACATGATCACTTGGTGTATATATAACAGATTCCACAGCATAAAAAGAAGAAAAAAAATAAATAAAATAAAATAAAATAAAATAAAATAAAAAAACATATACCGTCTTTATATTTCACATTCATGCACTTTTTTGGTAATAATCCATCCAGGTCGATCGTATGCGTTTCCTTTGAGTGATTGATACACATCAATGTGCAATGTGAAATATTCAATCCTGTCAAATATCCATAGTTTACTTTCACTTATTTTCTGCCCAAATTTGGAATGTTTTACGTTCAATCAAGGTTCAACGGCATTATCCATTTCCGCTCTATTTAATATCTGTAGAGGCTTTTCTCTGTTGTAAAGGTTTATATACTCATTTTGTTCTTTGTTCTGGTCCGGTTGGTTTATAAATCTGATTGTTTAGTCTAGCTGTACATTTATAGAACCAAATTGTCCAATTTATCGAATGAACGTCTTCTTCAAATATAGCTCAGTATCATTGACAAATTCATGCATATCTTGATTGTTGTTGCTGTAAAATCTATACTTATTGACATTTCTCTTAAAGTCTTTTCGTTATGATTCTGTTTAAATTTTGTCTATTCATACGTCTTGTTTCTTACTTGTTTTGGTAATGGCTCATCGAGTATAGAAGTCTTCATGTTGATTTATTTAAATGAAAACAAAGAATATTTGTGACTCCAATTTTTAGAGATGTATATATATATATATATATATATATATATATATATATATATATAGATATATATATATATATATATATATATATATCTTAGACCATTCTATCCGTTATCATTTTAAATTTGATCGTTGGCTTACATTTTGACAAGAGCCCAAATCTGAGTAACCGTGTGCTCGAAATTGCTGATTATTTTGTTCCCAAGCAGTCCAAGGAACACCTCTTCTCCTCCACATCTGTGTTGCTTCTTAGTTCGGAGGCACTATGGATTTCGCACCCAGTCACTAGTGGCACCAGCTTTAGGGCGAGTTTACCATTGTGACCCCCTGTGACCTTTGAGGATATGACGACAATGGAGGTAAAGCCTGACCCTCTAACCATTAGTAAGTCCAGAGACTTTACATCAGCTATATTAGCGGGTGGCCACTATTTTTAACATAATTAATGCTACATAAGACAACAATTTGCATTGTACAATGTCAGTTCTCTCTCTCTCTGTCTCTCTCTCTCTCTCAATTAATATGACTGACTAGTTGGTTTTGACCAAAGTAGGATGATATTTCATTACAAACATTATGAAAATAAAGAAATTACTTCAAGCAATTGAAAGATAAAGAGGACTTAACCTTTACTTCTTGTAAATTTTAATGCTGATTGTTGTATTATTTGTCCATAGTCTTTCTTAATTATCCTCACTAATGGTTGTCTGTTATAATCTTCAGTACCCACAAGTGTTCCAAACTTATGAAGAACCAAACGGAGTATGCAATCTTGACTAACTGTGATCATTGTGCTCAAGTTACTTCCATGGAGTGCTACTATTTTGTACTTTAATTTACACAGATATCGATCTACAGTCATATTACTATTTTCTGCTTCTTAAGGCTGAAAATAGCACTCGGGTAAGTAGTAAACGGAATAAGACACTTGTAGAATTTCATTTTCAAAGTAATCTGGATTAGGTTCTCGATTTTTATTAAGAGTATCAATTTCAAAGGAAAGATAATTTAAAGAAAAGACTTCAAGCATGAACTGTATATCGAATAACTGTGTTTAATCTGGTCGTAACCAGAATTCAATAAATTCTGTGGTATTAAAGGCCAAGAAATTTGATGGAATTTATAGCAGACTCTTAATTGATTGTCTGGAATAACCATATTAACATAGATCACATACAAGTTTGTGGTTTAAAGACGAATCCTGCAAATGCCAAGATGCACATTGGGGGCACACTTAAAATTTAAACAAAAATAAAGTAATAATGCTTACATTCTTTTGAAAGCACAAAAGAGAATGTCATTGTGAGTATCTCTGTGTATAAACTATACTTCTTTGCAGAAACTTAGCAAGGACGAGGTGAGGTAATCATCAACAAAAATCAATAAAATGTTTATTGAAATTCAAATCATTAGTAAAATATAAAAGGGAAAACGACCCAAGTAATTGTCTAATCCGTGATAAATTTCCCCATCCTAATTTTCACTCTGTAGATAACTGCAAGAAAACCGAGGGAAAGGCATGAATGAGAATTTGGTCTAGGAATGTACATTACATAGACTTAGAAAATAAAGTTTTAATCTTTTTAAAATATTTTTTCTGTGAAATAAACTACACAATATATAAAAAGACGCTTGCCAGGATTACATTGGCCCACATTTATCGGGAGGAATTCAGAGATAATGATAGATTATATCTACTCATGTGGATAGGTAGTCTATGTAAAGCATGTTCTTGAAAGATGCATTATAGTCCTGAACAATGTATTAATAGGCGAGTTTCACAATTGGCAATAATCAAAGCTTTTACATAATCTCGCTGATCGAAAGCGATGCTGAGGTTACTAAGAAAATGGTGGACTATTATAGCCGATATTGGACGCTAGAGGTTCTAGTCTGAGACAAAGCCTTTAAAAGCGAATGAAAATATATACAAATAATAAATAAAAAATTGTCTAAGGATAAATACATTTTAGTAGCTAGATATTACGCTCTTGATATATATATATATATATATATATATATATATATATATATATATATATATATATATATATATACAAGTTTTTCGATAAACAGAGCGTTTAAAGAAAAAAAAAAAAAGGAAAAATAAAAATTTCACCCATTGAACTAAATGGATGATCATTTCTAGTTTAATAACCTCAAATATATGAGAGCAGCATGTAAGCTCTCACCGTGTTCTTGGCGTCTCACTGCTGTCTGACAGTGGCTGGACACCTTTAGCCTCGTTCTCGATACGCTTCTAGCACGAAAGACAAGACTGAGGATGCTCTGATTGGAGATTGTGAAAAGGGTCTATTATTCATAACTTAGTATAGTATGAAAAGTGTGTGTGTGTGTCTCCCTGTAATGGCATCTGATTAATATATGACTTTGCCTTACAAATGTCTAAATTAAAAACACCAAATGTAACATTTTCCTCAAAGGTCTTTCGTATGTAAAATAAGAAATAAACATAGATCATACATATGTATGGATGCACGACCGCCTTGGAAGCCGAATCATGAACAACCTAAATGCTTTCGAATTTACCACCCATTTAAAAGAGATTCACATGGGTGGATCCGTCCAACCACCCCCACCCCCGAAACAAAAATGAGCGCAAAACAACAGGAACGTTACTTAGAGTAAGTTTTCTTTACAGTTAGGTGGTTACAAGTATGCTCTCGAAACGCTTAAAATGCAGGAGCTTCCAGGGGCCTCGCCCCTGAACCACCACTAGGGGTTCCATTCTATCTCACAGATTCCTTGCCTACCTGTTGACCTCCCTTCCCCCTCCAAACGATATTCCCGGATCCGCACCTGGTTCAGATTCTTTCGACATACATTCCTTAAATGATGCCCATTCGGAAAGCACCCCCCCCCCTTCTCTGTCTCTGTATGTCTCTCTTCCTCTTTCACTCATTGAATTAACCTGAAGTATGTGTCGTTTTGAAGTTCGTTCGTTAGTTGAATTAACGACGTGTGCGGCCATTCGGCCATGTACGTCGATCGTTTTAAAGTAAAATTTAAACTGAGATTGTTACTAACAAGTAACACTACGTCAATACGTACTGTTGTTATTAACAAGTTACGCTACGTACTGTAGTTATTAATAAGTTACTCTACGTACTGCTATTATTACCAAGTTACACTACGTACTATAGTTATTAACAAGTTACATTACGTACCGTTGTTATTACTAAGTTATACTTCGTATTGTATTTATTAGCAAGTTACACTACGTACTGTACACAGTGTTGTTATTACAAAGTTACACTTCGTACTATAGTTATTAAGAAGTTACACTACGTACTTTTGTTATTTCCAAGTAACGCTACATACTGTAGTTCTGAACAAGTTACGCTACGTATTGTTGTTATTACCAAGTTACACTACGTACTGTACTTATTAACAAGTTACACTACGTACTTTTGTTATTTCCAAGTTCCGCTACATACTGTAATTATAAACAAGTTACGCTACGTACTGTTGTTTTTACCAAGTTACACTATGTACTGTACTTATTAACAAGTTACACAACGTACTACAGTTATTAACAAGTTACATTACGTACTTAGTTATTAACAAGTTAACTACGTACTGTTGTTATGAACAAGTTACACAAATTTACTATACCTGTAGTAAAGAAAATAAGATAAAGACAGATATTTCAAAAATAGAATATTCATATTCTCTCTGAAAACAAAAGAAACAAACAAACAAAACAACAAAATTCAGCTTTTGTTACGTGAACTCTTTGATCCTTAATTAAAAATGGAGCTTTCATAAAATAATTGAGCATACATAAGTACATGCATACTGAACAATTATAAAGGTTAGCATTCAAGTTCAACGCACGGTTATGGCTCGGCGCTAAAGTAGATCCCAATATACTGACATGACCGTTTACTTTTGTTTGCATGGTTAACAAACTGCTGGCATATTAATATTGTCTGCAGTTTAATGCTAAAAAAAGGTTCACTTCATTAGGAAAATAAACATTAAAACAATTAGTTTTTCGAAGCGCAGACCTAATTATTTTGAAAAATACTTGCATTCAGGTCTTGATCTCAAACAGGAGAATATTTGTTAAGAAAGGTGGATATACCCCATCATGAGATGAATATACCCCATCATGAGGTGAATATACCCCATCATGAGGTGAATATACCCCAGCATGAGGTGAATACACCCCAGCATGAGGTGAAATCCCCCCATTATGAAATAAATATACCCCATCATGAGCTGAATATATCCCATCATGAGGTGAATATACCCCCATCATTGTTTCAGCGGTTGCCTAGAATATAATATTCACATACAAATTATACATGTACGTGTATGGTGTCTAAAACATCCCATATTCATTCAGTTCTAGAGAAAAATAATTTCTAACTTTTAATCAGCACTATAAAGCCAGGATTGTGCTGACGTGCTGTTATATCCCATACATACATACATACATACATACATACATACATACATACATACATACATACATACATACATACATACATACATACATACATACATACATACATACATAATAAGCATAAGATATGACCACCGATCTTTGCACCCTTTCTTCTGTAAAGCAATTTAGTTAAAATGACAACTTTCATAGTGTGATTGTGGCTGAAGGGATAAAAACGGAAGACTTGTCATGATCCAATTGTGTAAATATAGGAAGTGTCGCTCGTTCCAAGCTTCAAATGAATATGTACCATTTTCACCGAAAACGACTATGTGGACACCGTTTATTCTGCAAATACCTAGTCAGGAACTGAATAGCCCGGGTCCTGTCAAAGGGTTTTGGATTTTCCTTCTAGATTACAAACTGCAAGCGGAAGAGCACTTACAAATTTGCAGACAATGCAAAGTTTATACATGCATAAATTATTTAGCAGCGTAATGTGTCCACGCTTTTGAAAGGAACAAATGTACACCAATTATAGTGCATCAATCCGGATGTCATTTTCATGAATGCATCGTAAATGAATTTACTTCATTTCTATAGAATTTAATCTTCTTTGCAGGATCATGATTGGGAATGTCAAGTCTGACAAAATCAACATGTGTTTCGAGTGGCCCATACCGAATGGGTTCACCTTAGTAAAACGATCCAGCGTTTATCACTGATTTTGATAGGGTAGATAGTTGTAAGAAAGTACATTCAGAAATGATATGTACCGGATTCCGGACAAACATATAAAGTATGAACGACATTTTGAAAGTTAAGAATTTTCAGTTTATTTACTATTTTGGATGGTTGAAACCACTGTAGGGGATAGAGTACTTGCAGTTGTGGTGCGAGGTTGCGGCTTGGGGGTGGGGGGCTTTGCCCACGGGCACCAGGCGAAGTGGGGCTCCGCCGGGAGCTTCTTTTTGTTTTGCAGCTGTAACGGGGGCTTAGATGGGTGGTGGGGGGTGGGGGGGTGGATGAAGGTTGGCAACTGACATAAAAACTGTTCTCTGTGGCAAAGTAGGGTTCGCCACTAAAGAATATTGCCCCGGGCGCCTCAGTAGGGGTACCACTATAGAACATTGCCCCCGCGAGCCTCGAACCCTCGCACCACCACTGAGTACATGTCAGGCCAAGAGTTTTAACATAGTGATTTTATACGCCCACGTATTATGTTTTGACGTTGTCCGTCCGTTGGTACGTCTTTACGTCTGTTTCCTAGTTGGTTTCCGTCCAATGACTGGAGTTCTCCACCATCTAACGCTACCAAACTTTGCAAATATCTTGTATTTGAGGTACAAATATGATGCTTATCGATTTCGGGGTCAAAAGGTCAAGGTCACTGTGACTGAAAGAAAGAAAAATGTTTTTTTTATTACAACATTAGGTCTACAACACGGAACTAGACGAAACATTATGGATTGTCTTTCTCTCAGAGTAAGGACGAAACCTGTTGATTTTGGGGCCAAACCATGAAAGGTATGTGACTGAAAGAAGATAAATGTGTTGCGTACAATAACCTTTAGTTCCATCTCACAGATCTGGACTAAACTTTGCAGAAGGATTGCACTGGGAGTAAGGTAAAAATCTAATAATTGTTGGAGTCAAACGATCCAAGGTCAAAGTCATTGTTGCTCTGTTATGTATATTGAATTTATGACGTGTGTCCATGAGGTAAGTTGTAGTTTAGTAATTTTGTAAACAACATATTTACAGCATTTGAGTTCAAGGTCAGTCTTGTTTACATAGCATTTAGCAATTAGATTGGAATTTTCTATTTCTTGATGTGAGAAAAGTCAGGTACGCAGAGGAAATTTCCATTAGAGTTACTCATATTCTAGAATATTCTGTCAGGTGACTTATCCTTATATTTATACCGGTTTGGTAAACAAGATTTCATTCTTTTACTAAACTTCATATTAATAAGATAAGTCTATTAAGGAATTTATTGTAGTAATCAGATGTTACAGTTGTGAAAATCATAGCAAATTGAGAGAGTGTAATTATTTATTTGAAATATTCATTTAAATTACTAAACGCGCTCATTCTCATATTAGATTAATACTTGACTTTGGGATTTCTGTGAATTTATTTAAAGATATTCTGGATTACATCATTCAGGTATATCAGAACATTCAAGGCTACTGGAATTCATTCGGAACATTCTATATTTAGGACTTGCGATTAGGACACTTAGAATTATTGGATTTTTTGGATTTTAATTCACGTTACTGTAAGTGTCTTTTGAATTTTCACTTTAATTGTCTAGAAATAAATTGCTTGTTGATTTTACTTACATTGTTGGTTTCACTTTCTTTCTGTTACATTATTTTTAGACCAAGAGTCGTAACAGCTGAAACAGTGAAACATGAAAAATGGCGTCTGCACAAAATATCAGTTCTTGACCATGTGCTTTCAGCAAAGTTTATGGATGGTGTACATTTGGTAAGAAAAAAGTTTATGGATTTGGGGGTCAAAAGGGTCAAAGTCACGGTCATTGTGACTTAAAGAAGAACCTTTTTTGCATAATGACTATTTTTCTAGACCACGTACCTCGACCAAAGGTTGCCGAAGGCTTGTACTTAAGGTATGGAAGAGGCTTATTGATCTTGGGATCAAAACATCAAAGTTCAAGGTCATTTTGGCTCAAAAAAACATGGGCTTTGCGCAATTACTTTTGTTCGAGAGTAAATCTCTTGACCAAACTATGCAGCGCGTAAGGTAATAAAAACTTGTAAATCTTGGAGTATAAAGATCATGCTAAGTGTAATAAGAAATGGTTTCTGCATAGTAAGTTTAATTCAATGACCGCATACCTTGACTAAAGGTTAAGGTCCTTGAGACCAACTATACCCTACTACAGCGACGTATTTAGATTTTCGGCTCCACTAGGCCCATTCGGAAGATGCGCCCCAATATGAAGGCCACCAGAATTTTGCCCTGTAAAATTTGCCGCCGTCGGCCTGTGCGGAAATATGTCACTGCCCTACTAACGCCTACATAGAGGACTATTAAACATGGGGTGGGCGTATAATGTGCTTTTCGCAGTGCTCTTGGTTTTTCCAGGTTTATTTGGTTTTAATTTTCAGATTACGTTCAACATGTGAAAAGGTACATATCAAAATCTGGATTTTGTATATTATATGCGGTGCAATGGTTATGTAATTTACCTTACACCGAAGAAGAACCGATAGTGTGTGACAATTTTCTGCATGTAAAGGCCTGAAAAAGGACGAATCCAATTAAGGACGGAAAAAGGCCCATATAAAAAGATACCTGTACAAACAGTTTTGTAAACCCAGACATTCTAATTTTAAAAAATAGTTTGCATTCCTTTTTGGACATCATCAATAAATCCTAAGTGAACTAGATAAAAAGCGTTAAAGTACATTTTGCTGTAAATTACATATGGCTGATCTAATTTGAACCAGAATATTGGATTTTAATAATATGATATTCAGGACTTTGTACAGCAGAACACTGTTTTGAGTGGTTGTCTAGAATTGTCGCATCACGTGCTTCAGCAATATGTTTCTAAGGCAAAGAAGGCATCAGACCGTTTTAAAAAAATGTTGTCTTTTAGAATCAGACATGAGCCTGAAGGTCTCTGGTTAGCGACCTATACGGAGATTTCGTTATTGTTGCGGATATAGCACAGATAATCAAAGAGTGTTTACTTTTTTCGTGATCGAAATTACTGGTACTTTGTTCAACTTATTTTAGCATTCTAAATCCTGCATAAAAAGCTTCATTTGTTTTTAATTTATCTCTGGGAAATGAAAGTATTGCAAGTTGAGGTATACATTATAGATATTTTTCGCTATAAATTGTACGTATCTTGATATGTGTGCTTATTTTACCAATTTCTTGCTTATTTTCTATAAATGCGGATCATCTTCCTTAAATGTGGACAAAACTGCGGATTTATATTTGTTGTTGTTTCAAATACTGTGTGGTCACACTGATGTCTGCAATCGTAATTTATAATTATTTTACTTTGATTGCTCAGATAGAAGCAGTTTCTTAGTGTGCCTTTTTTCCTCGG